>JAVSCE010018137.1:0-18674 GCA_032199065.1 Smutsia gigantea | reverse complement strand
GAGGCTCTGGCCCGTGGTCTGTGCCGAATTGTGCCGGTCCAGTCTGCAAATGCAAGGGACACTGAACTCTATAATGTCATGCCGCCTCAATAAGACTGAGGCTCTGTCACATCTTATCATGGAGTCACTAAGGGTCGCGAGTCCCGCATGGAAGAGAAGGGCAGCATGCGTGAGCAACGAGAAATTAAACCTGCTTCGCCTGAAAATATGGCTATGATTTATCGCTCGACAGCAGATGACGGTGGCCTGTCAGAGAAACTCTGGAAAATAAAGAATAAAAATCACCCGGAGTTGTTTTGCCACACATCCAAATTAGAAAATGCTACTCTCTAGATGATTTATGCTTCAATTTTTTCCCTTATTCACAGAGAATTTGTCAAGCATTACAGGAGCACCTAAGAGCAGCAATATGACTCAAAATGAAAGACGATGTTAAGGAGTCCAGAATGTACCACTGATGTCTGGGGCGGCCTCCAGAGTCAGTGGTTTGGGGCTTGGAGCAATGCTCTCCTGTAAGGACACAGAAACCAGACGGGCAGACCCCAGAGGAAGCCCCCAGGGCCTGCAGGAGACGGAGCTCTGTGCTGCCAGACCTCTGGCGGGGGAGTCACCCTGGGAGGGGTACGTACCTCCCCTCGAAGCAGGTCTGGCCATGCGCTTGCTTTGATGCATCCACACTGATCAGAGCTTGGAGGGCCACGGGGTGGTTCGGCCCTTTCTCTTTCCCTGCCACAAGTTTAGGTAAGGCTGGCTGATCTGACTCCTGGAATGGGAAGGGCAGGGCCGCAGTCCCTCGGCCAACCTCTCCTTGCCACGCAACACAAGCAGGATCAAGCTGTACTCTGGTTCACTGGCGTGTGGGAGCAGTGTGTCAGCACAGTCAATGCCCAGCGCTCCCCGGGGAGCACCCCTGCCCCTCTACCTCAGCACAAAGCCACCACCACTGGAAGCCTCTCTTGGTTCCCCAGCCAAGAGCCATCTTTCTGCCCTCAAGACCTTGCCCCCCCCCCCATCTGCTTATGGACTTTACCCCTTTTTTCTGTGCTTTTGGGTTCTTATGACCCAGTTTTCCTTCTGCTGTAGGGTGATTTCCCTGAAGACTTCCCGAGTAATACCTCCCTGACCCTTGTTGTAAGACAGATACCCCATAATCAAGACCTCTTCCAACATGAGGAATATGATTCATTGGTAAATGAATAAATATTGCTTTATGAATGAGTAAATGAATTATAAGTGGTACCTACAGAACCAACCCACGAGTGGACTAACCTCTCTCCCACAGGAAATAAACCCTTCCCTCTGTGCCTCTGCCTACCGCAAGGCTGGAATACAGTAGAGCAGCTAGTTACAACCTTCAGATGCGGGGGGTAGCACCCTCATTCCAACAGAGGCCACACTGGTACCCCAGGACCAGAGTCCCGAGCCCCCTACACAGCCTCCCACTGGCTCTCTGGCTGTGCGTGGTCCTGCCCAGGCCTCTGCACCCTGTTTGGAGCCTGTCCTCTCCGAGGACCACAGACAGCTGTATTCCAAACTCAACTCTTCTACACATACTCATCATATTCCTGATCCTGGCCCTCAGCTGGGCACTGTCTGGGTCCCTGTTCCATCGGCACTGAATTGTGGAGATCGAGTCGTATATACCCTACGTTGAATCTAAGCCCACAATCAGATTTTTCATTTGTGCCGGTTTCAGCATTAATTCTCCAAAAGAAACCATCCCTGAGAGACCACGAATATGAATTCCAGATTGGTCTCACTTGGCTGTTGAACCCAAGTGAATGACATGACCTGTCTGAACCCTAACTTCTTCATCTGTCAGCCATTAGACATGTTAATGTAACTATTATCATAAAAATCAGTCCAGAATTTATTGCTGAGCTGTAACAACAGCAACATGTGAGTGAGAACTATCCCTAAATCCACAAAAAGGCTGATCTGAAAGGACGTTCATCAAAATGTTAACAGTGCTTGATTTCTGTGGGCGGGATTTAGGGTAATTTATTTTCTTTGTGCATTTTAAAAAATTATATACGGTAAGAATGTACTGTTTTAAAATCAGAAAAACACAAGCTATTTTCATGAAAACACACAAACAGTTAAGCCCTGCCTTTCAGGTATGTCCAATCCAGCGACTACATTGGCTGCTGAGGCAAGAAATAGATGTATAGAAACACACAGATATATAGAGTAATAGATTATGTAGAATATAGATACATAGAAAGTGTTGCCTTGCAAGAATGATGGAAAAGCAACCTTGAGATTCTAGGTGAACTATACAGTTCTTATTTTCCTTTGGAGAAACACATTCTTTCAAATACCCCCAGTAAGGCTAATGGGACACTAACAATCCACAGCAATATACACCATCAAAATTCAAAACGTAAAAGTAGCTGTCAGTGGAGGCTCTGGGGTTTGCAGTCACAGCCTCCGGTAGAGCTGCTCTGCCTAGAATAGACTCTTCCCAAGGCTCACATTTACAGTAAATGTAATTACACTTTAATGGTATTCATCTCATTCTGTCACTTTTTCCATAGCTCCTATTTTTAACCAGCACAATGGGAACATTTGTCTTCTGATTCACTGACGAGTTTTCAGGCCAGGAGTCTGGCTTTTAAAATGATAGTATCCTTAATCCTATGCTGATTTTTTAAATGAAGTAACAGCCTGTAATTAAAACAGTGGAGCACAGGGTATCTCGGTGGGATAAGAATAGCAACTCAGCACAGAAGCCATTAATGGGGTTTTATCAGCCACTGGGCGAGGACGTAGGAAAGGGACACGTAAGTGCTGGGCCTGGCTCTGTGACCTTGCAAGTCACTTCAAAGGCCTGCACACAGTCTCTGAGGAATGGGGCGCTGGTTCTTTGATTCCTTTCAGTCAGGCCCACCCAGCAGGTGTGACCCAAGTCAACCTTTGCTCCTCTGGAAGAATCCTGGCATGGTTCTCTGCCCACATGAGCACTGCCAGGGGATTTCAAGGCAGACGGGGCAGACACCATGGAGACTGGGAGCCGGTCACCTCCCCTGGAGTGCTGGCCGGCTGGTGATGGCTTCAATTAGCACGCCGTGTTGGGAGTGACTCCCTGGGATGCTTGGGACTCGGTCACAGAGGTTCCATGGCTTTCTTCCGGCTCTCTTCACGTGCTCTTGGTACACTCCTCTGGGAACCCACCTACCCGGCTGTGCAAAGCCGGGGCTACGACCAGGGTTGAGTGGGTGCCGTGGCTGAAGGTCCCAGCTGAGCCCGGTCTACAAGCCACCCTGCCTGGCCCCACACCTGTGAGTGAAGAAGCCCCAGCCACCTAGTCCCTCCCAGCCTTTTGGGTCTTCTTCGTGGAGGCCCCCCAGCATTGTGGGGCAGATGCAAGCCATACCCACTGAGTCTTCATCCACAGAATTTGTGGACATAATCAAAGGTCGTTGGTGTCACTAGGTTTGTGGAGGGTTTGGGGGCAGCTGTGGCCACTGCAACTCAGGCCAGACGTATGAATTCATGTAATCAACGCTTACCTAGTGCTGACTATGTGCGAGGTCGTGTCTTAGGACAAGGTACAAATATTAATTTGTGTTACAGTTATAATATTACCTTTACAACAACAGCCCAGTGAAGTCCATACTGTTATTGTCTGCATTTTACAGTTGAGGAAACTGACACTCAGAAAAGTTAAGCAACTTGCCATAAGTCACCCAGCTGCCGAGCAGCAAAAGCAGCATTCAGACAGAGGTAATGCAGCTCTAGAACATGCACTTTTATACCACCTGGTAGGTGCTTCAGTCCGGCCCAAATCTTTGAAATCTGTACTTTATGCATTAAGTCCACCTACAAGGGCCAACCTCCACTCAGTATCCTTTGTTTCTTTCTGCCTGCCTTGCTAAGATGTGAGCAGACGCTCCGGAGAAACCCACCTATTTTGTGCACCTCGAGGAAAATCTAATGCAAAGACACTTTCTCCTTAGGAAAGGGCAAGTTCATTGTGCATCTTTCACACCAGCCTCACGGTGGCTCCCAGTCCTGACCTGTTTTTTCGAAGGCCCAAGACAGAGGCTGATTTACATTTGCTGCTTGAGCTGTGAGCCCTGCTTAGTAGTCATTTCATCTGGGTACACGTTGAGTTCCCTGAGCTCGGGTGTACTTGCTCAGTAGGCCTGCTGTCTCCGAAAGAGGACACTGCGTGAGAGTGGTCTTCCAAACGGCCCTCAGGAGCTCGTAGGTGTTGGATATTTTGGCTTCTGTAAACATTTATACACACCCACTAGCAAATCCTGATCAATAAAGGATAATGGTTTCTGGTCTTTAGCAGAAACTCTCTTTCCTAAATTCTACTTCTGCCATTTACAAGTTTTTCCTAGAGCCATGGGGTCAAACCCTGGTTTCAGTGCCATTAGATCATGCAAAAATCCTGTCCAGAAGTCTCCCCTACTCGAGGTATCAATTGAAAATTGATAAAACCTTCCTTGGTTGATCCTTTCCAAACAAATAAAAGCTCTGAATAAAAATGGCATGGCTACTCATCCAACCACTGTTCTTTTTGCAGAAAAGAGACAAACTCATTAACTTAAAAATAAGTGCCAACAGAAAACCTCCAAACATTATTTTCTTCCCCCTCCTTTTTCTTTCCTTAAATTATGTGCTTCCTGGGCTTAGGGTAAGAACTACGGAAGGTCACAAATACAAGTGGGCACTGGGAGAGTGCCTGGAGCAACTGCATCTATTTGATATAAGCCACAGCATGTTACACAGTCATGAGAAGCAGGTCCTGTATGACTCAGAATTCATTTTGAAGAGATGCCCCATTTCCGTTGTTTACTGACAAGCATAAAAACAAATCCACTAACACTGAAAGTTCATTTTCCCAAGATCTCTCACTGCCGAGAATATGTTGGGCAGAATGTGACCTGCAGGATCTGCAGAGGCAAGTTAGGAGAGATCAAACAAGAAGCCTGGAGGGGGTGGGGGTGGTCAAGTCAGATAATTCCTTCTACTTCATGTCCTGCCCTGTCTATTCTCTCCCAATCTCATTCTAACATAAAAAAGATGGAAAGTGTGCCTTGAGCCCCCCAGTCTCTGAATGTGGTCATATGCCACTATGAGCTGTCATTTTTCTATAAGCATTCACATCTTAGAATCCCGGCAGAGGACAGGAATGACCCAGATGCTACACAGCCTAGCACACGGCCTGAAATGGCTCAGATCCCTGTCTGTCCATGTTGGTGCCATTCCTGTAATTGAGAGGGTGCATCCTTTAAGAGGGCTGGTGAGGTGTCTGAGAAAAACCCCATCAACTGCCATGCAGGAAAGACTTTGGAGAAAAGTCACTGCAAAAAGCCAGCATGTCATCCACGTGCAGGACAGTTGTCCTGGGAAGTGACCAATGTCCCAGTGTGAGAACATAAAAGCCTCATATGCTGCTTTATACTGAGACTCTTCCCTCACTAGGACATGGAGAAAATAAAAGATGACCAAGAGAGAAAGAAGGGTATTTCTTAACATCCTAAGAAAAATGTAAAAGAGCAGAGAAAAAAGTAGATTATACAGGAGGATTATGTAATAGTAGAAACATAAAAGAGAATAAAACTACATGAAGTTCCCCAGATAAAATGTGAAAAGATGGAATTTAAGAGTCTTCCCAAATTGTACTGACAAACTTAACCTTTAGAGTTTCTAGGTCACGTGAAGCCCAGTTTATAAGGGCAAGTATTAAGACCTGGCAAGTAACCTCAAATGAGCAAAGCTATCGAGATGCCAAAGCCCCAGTGCTTCCAAAAGTAGGATGCCGGGGATGCTGGTTACTCCTATTGCTCCATCAATAATCAACATTGGCAAGAGGTTCTAAGCTCTTTACAAACCTTACCTCATTTAACCGTGAGTCGGATCCTTCTTACAGAGGCGGAAACTGAGGCCCGGGAGGTTAAGCACACTCTGATGGCGCAGGGGAAGTCACCAGCTCTGTTGCAGGTGATGGTAAGGGTGAAGCTGTTTGCTCCGTGAAGGCTGCAAGGAGGTAATTTGGAGTCTTCCCAGGTTTCAGGGTGCAGTCATCAGTCTGACATTACCGAGTGTCCTTCGTTAACTCAGAGGGGATCAAGTCTCAAGGATGGATTTGTAACAACCAACATAAATTCAGATTTAATTATAAACCAGAACACCTATCTATCAGTTACAGGTTCCTGAAGTTCTATGGGTACACGGCTCAGTAATTTTTTCACTGTGTTGCTAAACTAAGACGAGTGTTCGACAGTCTCTTTTATTGAGTAGTTAAGGCCAAACAATTTAATAAGCATTTAGGTCCTAAAAACTTTGAGCTGTTTGAAAAAATACATACGAAAATTGAAAGAAAAATAATGTACTTACTTCATTACTTAACGAATGTGGTGTAAAGATCCCTTGGGCTCTGCAGACTTTCTCCAACCTTGAAATGTGATCGGACGCTGCCATCATTTCCTGCTCCCTGTGGATTTGGAGCTGTACCCACTTTTAACCCAGCTTTGGAAAGATAATGGCATCATCAAAAAGAACATAGTGCAAGCTATTGTTGAATATTAATTCCTTGGAGCTCTGTATTTGGTAAGTGCACAGCATTGCTGTGTGTCCCTTGAAAACTTAGAATATCCAGCTCCTGTAAACATACTGTGTCCCCCAGCATAGCCTGGGAACATTAATTTACACAAAGAAATCTGCCAAGTGTGCTGGACTTCTCGAATTTTCTTCCTAGTTGCATTAGGAAAGCAAAACAGAATTAGAAAGCCTTTGTGACCCAGAGTTAGGAAGAGGGATAATTACCTAGAGCTCAGATCTACCGACTTTGACTTAGTCACAGTAAAGACCATTCCAGTGTCCCTTTGTTTGACTGTATTACGCTACTTTATTCAGCTATCTCAAATCCCAGGATAGAACAAAGAGTTGCAAGATTTTTATTCTTCTCTGTAACATCTGCTAAAAGGCAAAGGAATGATATGTTAATTATTCGCCTTTTTACTAACTACAAATTTTTATGAAATATATACATACGTGTCTTGGAGTGTTTATTCTTAATCACCGTCTCAGAGAAAGTTACACAAAAAGGATTGGTTTTTAATTTTAAGTAGGTATACAAGGAACAGTGGCAGCATTTTTCCCATTAGGAAGTTGGTATTTTCAACATTTTCAGGGTCTACAAAGAGAGTTAATGATCTACTTTCGAAGTTAAAAGCCAGGATGATCAAGTTAAAATAACTTTATGCACCTTCATCTACTATGGGATATAACTACCTCATTTCATCAATTCCCCACACACTCCCTTCATTTTAAAAATCTGGGGCCCGGGTGTATTCTGCAGGTGCAGTTCACCGGCGGCACGTGATCAAGCGGTTATTGCCTGCCACCGTGTGGTTGGATCAAGGAAGTGCCAGCATCAAAACTAGCTATACACAGTGTCAGAGTTGGACTCTTACCGGCAGGGCATTGCAGGAATTCCTTAACCAATTTACCGTTCTTCTATTTCCCTTTTGTATGCACGAGTGCATAATGAAAAAAAAAACCTGCATTTGAGTATGTCTGAGCAAGCTCTTCCGAATGGACGCAATACAACTTCTCTGCAAGTTCAGACTCACCTTGAGAACCTAAAAGGCGTGCTGCCGAATCTGTCTGCCCAGGTCCTTCTCCCAGCCGCCCGGGACATCCGCTCAGTCTGCAAGGGCAGCCCAGAAACTCAGGGGAGGAAACACCCTTGGGAGTAGCCTCCAAGCACTGGGCGTCCAGGTGGGAGATAAATGACTCAGTGAGGGGACTACTCTGGGTGCCTTTCTGAGAGGTCCCAAAGGGAAGGAGCACCGACTGCCGACAGCACTGGCCTCAGATGTTCACCCTTCTGTTGGCCTTCCCCCTTCCCTGCCCCTCTTTCAGCTCCCCCACTCCCATATCCTGGGGTATCCTCTCAAACTCTGCTCTCAAGTCATTGACTCAGGGTCTGTGCTTGGGCAGACCCAACCAAGACTTGTGCCCTGCCATTACAACTTCCATTTGGAACACCCATATTTTTTTTCTTTTGCTATTATTAATATACAATTACATGAACAACATTTTGGTTACCAGACTCCCCCTATTATCAAGTCCCCACCATATACCCCATTGCAGTCACTGTCCACCAGCGTAGAAGGATGTTATAGAATCATTACTTGTCTTCTCTGTTATACTGCCGACCCGTATCCCCCCACCCCACCCTGACCCCCGCTACATTATGTGTGCTAATTGTAATAGCCCTTTTTCCCCCTTATCCCTCCCTTCCCACCCATCTTCCCCAGTCCCTTTCCCTTTGGTAACTGTTAGTCCATTCTTGGGTTCTGTGAGTCTGTTGCTGTTTTGTTCCTTCAGTTTTTTCTTTGTTCTTATACTCCACATGTGAGTGAAATCATTTGGTACTTGTCTTTCTCCGCCTGGCTTATTTCACTGAGCAGAATACCCTCTAGTTCCATCCATGTTGTTGCAAATGGTAGGATTTGTTTTCTTCTTATGGCTGAATAATATTCCATTGGAACACCCATATTTTTTTTAACATAACGTTACTTTTTAGTAGTTTTAGATTTACATAAATATTAAGATCCTACAGAGAATAACCATTACCCTGCACCCAGTTTCCTCCATTATTCCATATTACATTAGTATGATATATACATTACAATCAATGAAGCAATATTGATACATATCATTAAAGTATATACTTTATTCAGAATTCTTTCACTTTTACATACTGATCTTTTTTCTGTCCTAGGATCCCATTCAGGGTACTACCTTATATTTAGTAGTCATGTCTCCTTAGGCACCTGTTACCTGTTTCTCAGATTTTCCTTGTTTTTAATGACCTTGACAGCCTTGAGGAGTTCTGCTCAGCTATTTTGTAGAATGTTCTTCAGTTGGAGTTTGTCAAATGTTTGTGAGGAAGACCAAAGAGGTAAAATCTCATTTCCATTACATCGTCTCCAGGGTCTGTATCACGGCTGATGTTGACCCTGAACACCCGGCTGAGAGTGTTGTCAGGGTTCTGCACTGTAAGGTCGCTCTTTATTCCCCTTTCTACATTGTACTGTGGAAGTCACTATGTGCCACCCACACTTAGAGAGAGAGATATCTGAAGTCTGGATTAGCTACATAAATTATTTAGACTTCTGCATGGGAGATGGTTTCTTCTCTCCCACTTGTCTATTCAATCATTTATCAGTATGGGTTATGGATATTTACTTTATATTCGGGGTTATAATCCAATATTTATTTTAGCTGTCAGATCTTTCAATTGGTTCCTCATCCTTCTGACATATTCCTTTCATTATGGGTTTTGTTTTTGTTTTTAGCACTTCTTTATTTTCTGCCACTACAAGATGCTCCAGGCTCATCTTGTTTGTGTATTTCCTGCTCCTCTTTTAGATTCAGACATTTCTCTAAATTTAGAGCCGAGGGTCCTTTTTTGGAGAATTGTTTTCGAAACCAATTCTGAGTAGTAGGTGTGCTCCTGGCTATAGAGCTGTCATTGCTTTTAGACCCCCTCAGCTGACAGAGCAACAAAATATGTGTCCACTAACCTGTGTATATACACTACTCAAAATATATAATCAACTATATCTATATTAAGCTAAACATGAATTCATATTGATCTCTCCAACTCTAATCCATTACCAATGGATCATTCTTGAATCTCCTCTCCTTGCTATCTGCAACCTCACACTCTTAACAGTGAGAAACCTGCCCCCCACCACCTGCTAACCATTTATGTAGCTACTCAATTCTAGTACATATGCATTACAGCAGTATCTGAATTGTTAAGCCATACTGCTGAGATAAACACTTTATCAACTAGAGGACAGCGCTTGTGAACACTTTCTTTTGCTTTTCAGCTTAGCCTCTATTCACTGCCAAGGTCGTTTAGGTCAGCACTTTGCCTCCCAATCCCTTCTGTTAGGTTGTCTCATACATTTGTAAGACACTTACATTGCTTTGTCACATCCTGCATTCCATCCGGGGAGCCTCTGACTAAATGATTTTGAAGTTTGCATACATCATTCTTTGTGCTGTAATGTTCTATGGACAAACGCACATTTATATCATTCATAATAGTTTCACTGCCCTAAAATTCCCATGTGCTTTACCTATTCAACCTTCCCATCCTCTTCCTATCCCATGGCAACCATTGATCTTTTTAGCATCTCCGTAATTTTGATTTCTCTAAAATGTCATATTATCAGAATAATAGTATACAATCTTTTTAGACATGATTATTTCATGTAACAGCCACGTTTTTTGTGACTTATCACTGAATAACATTCCACTGCATCAGTACTAGTTTGTTTATCCATTCATCTATTGATGGACATTTTGGTTGTTTTTGGTGATTATGAAGAAAGCTGCTATAAATGTTTGTGCACAAATTTTTGAGTGGACATGTTTCTGATCAGTTGGTTAAGTACGTAGGAGCATAACTTCTGGATCAGATGACATGGCTATTACAATTATTATCTATTTATATTTATCATGATTGCTGTTTAGATTTATTTCTAACATCTTATTTTGGACTAAGATTCTGCCTTTTTTTTTTTTACTCTTCCTTATGGTCTTCTGTTGAATTAACTGAAGTTCCTCCCCCTACTTCTCTCTTCCAACTACTTTGAAAGTTATACACTTTTTCTTTTACTGTTGCTTTGAATAAAATATTTTTCACATGCGTATCTTTGTCAACCTCTTGAATACTTCTTGCAGGTCTACGAACATTTGAATTCCAATTAAGCCCCTTTCAACTTGTATGTTATTTTGTCCTGTTTCTTAGTTCTATCTTGCTCTTAATGTCTCAGGTAAGACACTGACTGTATTAAGCCAATGTTCATCCAGATTTACTCATTGTTTGGTGGGGGTCACTATACTTTCTCAAACTTCAGGAATTTCATCATATGATTGTCCTTCTGCAAAA
The DNA here is from genome assembly GCA_032199065.1 of Smutsia gigantea. Taxonomy (NCBI): domain Eukaryota; kingdom Metazoa; phylum Chordata; class Mammalia; order Pholidota; family Manidae; genus Smutsia; species Smutsia gigantea. Next base: position 7,741 of record JAVSCE010018137.1, on the reverse strand, counting down.
AGTTAATCTAAATTTCCTTTAGTTGAGTCTTTTGGTGATGAACTTATTCTATGTCTGAAATGTCTATTTCACCCTCGTTCCAAAAACACAGCTTCACCAGGTATTAACAATTCTTGGCTAATGGTTTGTGTTGCCGCTTCTTAGACCACTGACAATACTATGCAGGTCTTATTGCTGTTGTATAGTAGGTAATCTTTTCTGCCTTTCACAGATTTCTCTGAGATTCTGCAGTTTCACTATATATGGAGGCATGGATTTATTTTACTGAACTCACTTGGGATTTGTATAGCTTTTAGGACCTGAGGGTTGGTGTCTTTCATCAATTCTAGAAAATCAGTATTTATCTTTTCAAATATGGCCTATATGCAATTTTCTCCTTCTAGGATGCTGAGACCTTCTCAGTCACTCCACATCTCTTACCCTAATGTTGACATTTCTACCTATTTGTGCCCGTCTGCTACCTACCAGGTAACTATTTGGCTCTACTTCCAAGGTCATTAATTCTCTCATATTAAATGTATTCATCTTCGCAGATCTAATTGTACTAACTATACTGTTTTCTGCTAGTTTTTGTTCAGGATGGTTTATTTGAGGCATCTTGCGATTTTGTGGGCGGGTGATTGATGACTGTGAGCTCATGGCCCTTGGAGTTTATCTGGGGAATGTTTGATGACTAAGTTAAAATTGTGTTCTTAAAGCGTGGCTATGCAGGTATGTGGATATGGCCATGAACTCAGGGCCCTTACCAACTTCGGATCCCTGTAAGTACTTCGCTTGTTTCATATGAACCATGGGAATCCAGCCTGCAAACCTGCACGAGGGAAGTCTTGCTGGTGACTTAGACAGTTGTGCTTCTTTCCAGCTAGCACCAATTCCCCTTACACTGAAGTCAGTCCTTTGGGGGACCCCAGCTGTTTGTGGGGGAACTCCTTTTGAGACTCCCCAACTTTGGTGCTCCCCAGGCTCCTCTCCTGCCACCTGTACCCCACAAGTCCATTCTCACAGAAGCTCAGCGCCACCCAAATTTGGTAGGTGCCCCGGGAGAAAACAAGTTAAGTGTTTGCTTAACTTTCTGAGTTCAGCTTTCCCTTTGTTCTTGGCCTCTGAAAACGCTCTTTTGCCAGCTCAGCCATGCAAATAAGATTAAAATAAAGTTTACAAAACATTTTGTGTTATTATCAGGTGGGTCATTCAGAGTATCTAGTCCTTCACATGCTGGAAATGGAAGTCCTAACATCTGTTTTATCAAGTTACTGAAAGGCAATGATAACAAAGCAGAGGCAGGGAATATGTTCTTCTGCTCTCGTGTTTCCTCAAGCAGTTTCAAAGAGGGGAGTGGAAAGCTACAACGGTTATGGTTTTCTCTGGGGATGGGCAGGTGGCTTTACCAGGAAATGCAGCAGCTGCTGCAGAGAGAGACCAATATGGAAGCTACATCTTTCCCAAGAACAGAAGCCCAGAAAGGAGTCACGAGCTGGGTTACAGTGACTCTACAATGTCATTAGGAATATTATCTTTACTGCTTTGCCTCTGTGGAGATACCCTATGGCCCAAGTAGGCTGTAACCACATGTACACCTCAGTCAGAAAATAGAACGCTTTAAGCCCAGAAAGGGCACAGGGCCATTCATTGTCTGTCCCTCTTAAGAAATCCGCCCAAAACTCCCAGCCGACCTCTGCCCACCTCCCACTGGCCATCCACAGCTCCAAGGGAGGCTAGGCATTTAATATTTTAGCTGGTCCCACCACTGCTAGAGTAGATTTGGACAATCCGGATACTTGGTAGGCAAGTAGCAGCCTCAGCCACAGGACCTAAGCACTTTCACTGCCTGAGGCTCCAAACCAAGGGAGAGCCTGACATCAAGATGGTGATTTACTGGAACAAAGTCATGAGGAATGTGGGAGACAAAAGCACAGATGGAGGGGTTAGACCCGGAGAGAAGACACACCTGCACTTGAGACTGAATGGGAGAAGACAAGGCCACTGTGCAGGCAGGCAGGAAAGATACCTCATAGCAGGCAAGCAACCAGGCCCTGTGGGGGTCGCTGATTCGGGGGGCGGCATGCACAGGGTGGAAAGCCTGGATCATCTGTGTGAAAGGGAATGATATCTAGAATGCGTATTGAAAGCCACCTGTAGAAAGGGTTTTATTTATGAGTAATGACTGGTTTCAACAAGTAGGACAAGATCACTTTCATAGGAACATGTTTCTGAAGTAGGCGACACAGTCACAATATATTTTGGCCTGTTACACTTAAATAGCACTTTGTCAAAATTAAGGCTCATTAATCTATTTTTAACATTTTGAAAAATATTTAAGACAGTGAATCTATTCTACACAGTATGATAATGGCAGATCCGCATCATTAAATATTTGTCCTTAAAAGGCAGCTGGATGGATCCTTACAGAAGAGATCAGACAACTTTCAATTCTAATAAATCTCTATAAACCAGAACAAAAACAACAACAAAAAAACAACAAGCCCATAATTTAAGAAAAATAAATTTAAAGCTGGAGGTAATACATGACACAAAGAAATTCACACTGGTGACAGAGGACAGCAGCCCTCTCATAAAGTACCTCTCATATCCGGCACAACTTTTCAGGACTTCTGACCCCCAGGAAGCTGCTCTGCGGCTGGCTGCTTTGGGGGCTGCAACCCTGGCAAGTGGGAATGGAAATTTAGAGCTGCAGTGAGGTAGCTGTATGCAACCTGCCTTCATCCTCTTACTCCCCTACAAATAAGGGAAATATGGAACGACAGATTGCACTTGATCACATCTTCTAACTCCACCGCACTTCTCCCAATCACTTACTGTCCCCCAACTTCCCGGAACCATTTCTCACCAATCACTTACGGAAGGGCTGCCTAGCCGGTGCTGGACACCTGGAACCTGTCCCTGTGAACACTGGAAGGCAGACTCTAGGTATCCTGGGACCTGCTTTCCCCTAGTCAGTTTCTGCTGTGAATTAGATGAACTCAATGCCTACATGTCAAGTCCTCAACCTGTCACATCACGAACGCTCCAAATGAAACAGAAAGAAGTTCATGGTAACTATTACAGGGAAGTCTCCTAGAATTAACTCACTTGTAGAAATCTGCCAGTCAGGATCTAAACCCCAATACCAATTTTAGAATAGAGATGATTCTCTTTTTAAATCAAGTTCAGTCAGCATGCCTAAACAACTGCCTGCGGCTGGGATGCCCTGTGTCCAGACAAGGCTCATCAGCCAAGTTCAGGGGCACCTGGGCTTTTGTTAAGCTCAAACTAAGCACCCTAGTCTGGCATGAGGCAAGATTATGCGGCGGTTTTCACACTGCCGCAGACCAAAGTGGCACAGTGAATATTTACAATTACACTGGAATGGGCTCCACAGTGGAATAAAGTGTGCTCTTTTCCACTGCTGTGCACCTCACCTCTCTTCTCCTCGCAAGCTGTGGGCACTGCAGCTCTTAGTAAATGCAGCCCTCAAACTTTTCGCCTTTGTTCTTCCCACACCGTTTCATTGTAATGTCAGCTCACAACAGGAAATCTAAGAAGGCAGCTCTCCCACAGAACCCATGGGAGCGGCATATGAGTGACAGCTGTGACCAAGCCTGTTATCAACCCTGCAGTTCAGATTTCATGAAAAATCCTGCAAGGAGAATGTTACAGAGAGTGTTTTTCAGCAGCACTGGCTCTTGTGTGCAGAAAACCATTCACTAGCAGACACTTCTGACAGATACAATGGGCCACAGCTGTTTGTCATTCTTTGAAGTACAGCAAAAATAAATTTTATAATATAACCTGAAGAAACTCTGTGCCCTCTCTGTTTCATATTTCTAAGATTCAAACCAGCAGTACATACTACATTGTTCAACGCAAACAGTAGGGAATATTTCTGCTAATTCTTCTGTCAATGTCAGTTTGACGTGAAGTGACAAATACTAAGAGGATTCTAGTTCAGAAAACACCTTGCTATGTTTTTTACTATTTGAGACACAATTTCTCTATTTGTTTGCTAATATCAGTTTATTTCCAAAAAAGAATTTAAGGTGTCTTTGACAGTAATAGAGATTAGATGACATCTCAGCAGTCTGAGGCAAAAAATTATTTTAACTAGGAAAAAACATTTAACCCAAAATGGCAATAAACTGGAATCTTTCAGTTACTACTTTGACATGACAATATTTGTTTCATAAAAATTATTGCCTATTCCTTCTATGATAAATACTGAGATTTTTCCCTACCAATCATTCCTTTATTTAATAATCCTGTTGCTGCTTTATAAAATAAAAATTAAATGTAATTGCAAAGCTTAGTTTGCAATTTTTCCACTGAATAATCTATTCACATTTAAAAAAAAAAACTCCATATTCCTTTTTATATAATTACGTGTGAACTAACCGTGAATAGTTTTACAGCTTATTTAAAATATAAGTGAGGAACATAGACATCTGCCACACCAAAAGCTAGTTATTACTTTTACTTTCGTAAGGCAATGGTAATTTAAAAAGAGAGTCCCAAGAAATTTAATAGCATTCCCAGCAGTGATAATCTCTGACAACTATGAGATTTGAAACATAATTATAAAAGGCTAAAAACCAAAACATACATTCCTACTTTTTCTTTTTAAAAAATCCAGACAATCTGTCACATCAAGAAAGCTCAGCACATTCCCGGGGCGGCAGCCTCAGTCGTCCTCGGACCCGCTGCCCCTCCTCCCAGGGCCAGAGCCCCGCACGGAGGACAGCAGTGTGTCTGCAATTGGCTTCTTTGGGTTCTCCTCCAGGTCTGTCTTGATAGCTCCGGACTCAGACAATTTCCACTCCAATTCTACATGACAAAGAAAGAGCAAGTCACCGAAGACGCAGTCTGCGTGGGGCCCTCACCCTCACTTACAGGAAGCCCTAGCTTTCTCCTAAGTAGGAGCTACAATCATCAACATTTGATGCCAATTTGATTTTAGTGGCATAATTAAAAGGTTCCTAGAAGGGAAAAATCAGACCTTTAGGTAGGAAAACAAAAATACTTCCACGTTGTCAGAGATGAGATCCCAAGAGATTACATACATTTGAACCTATGAAGTAATTAAAATAAAAAACAAAGACTGAACCTGTTTTCTAATAACTAGTTTCTCAGATTACACAACTTCCCAGGAAAGAAATCAGCATGAAACATTTAACGAAAATACTTTTCATAGTCCTGCTGGCAACCCAATCACTAAACCTAATTTTAGTTAGCAAAAGGAAATTCTTAAGCCTCATGTCCGATGTCTATTAGAACCAGGATGGATACAGGGGTCACATCCTAGAAATATTTATTCCAAGCTAAAAAAAAAAAAGTATCAGAAAATAAAAGGATCAGAACCAGTGACTAAAGGCTCAGTTCCTAGAGGAGGTCACTCTTATAATCAGTGAAACTCTACATGGGTGTGACGCCTTGTGAAGCAAAATCATGTGATATACTTTTCACTCTGACCCAGGCAGAGAAAGGGACTGTCTGAGAGATTATACAACAAAAAACCCAGTTGAAAAGTGGTGCTCTGCTCATTAGGTACTTCCACTAAAATCTGACAACCATTTTAACTAAGCCCTATGACTTAAGAGTGCCCCATAGAGATGACTAACACCAGTATTGTCAGCTCTAGGTACCTCAACTGAATGTTAGGAAAATTCAACAAATTTCTTAAAAAAAAAAAAAATCTTGAGATTTCTGATTCTTGACCCAAGAATTCATTTAGATCCACACATACTTAGATACACATGTGTAAGTGCATGTATTTAATGTTATTGTTCTCAGGCCTTATATTCTCTTCCATGTTATGTGTACATCCATAATTTGTAACCTTCATGTGTAACAGGTGGAAAGGAGTAAAAAGACACACCCTTTAGGAGTTAAAAAGGCAAAATTAAATAGACTTAATTTAATTTAAAAGTAAGATATTCAACTGAGAAAATAGTTCTATAGAGAAGATTTATATATACATACATTTATACATATACAGATATACATCTGTCACTAGTATGTTCATATGAATGAAACAAAAAATGTGATCTTGAGCTACAATTTAAAACATATTCAACTATATGGACAAATAAAACATACTAGACATTAATATTAAATATATATATTTTAAAGTCCATTGTGTCCTCTTTTAACTGAGAATTATTAGAACCCAGTTGTAACTGCCGTCAATGACTCACCTAAAACTTGAGAGATTAAAGGTGCTTCTTCCCTTTAAATGATCTCTCACAGGGCAAAGGTGACTGACAAATCATTGTAACACACGTCTAGGAAACAGGCACCATCTTCAACAGAAAAATCCCCTCGCCATCCCTAATATGCACTGGTCATCTCTAACACACACTGGTGCCCTGGCCCATCTCAAAAAGGCTCTTACCATCTCTTGTCAGGTTCATGCCACCAAACACCAGAGGCCCAATAAACTGAGCCTTGATATCCCCTTCAAGGTAAATGAATATTGTGGGCAGATTCCTATCAGGAAAATTGGGTATGCAGGTTGTTGAAATTGCTTTGATAAATTTGACATCAGGAAACTTCCTGGCAAGTCCACTGAAGTGCTGATTTATCAGGGCACAGAGGGGAATCCTACAAAATGAAAATAGCAAACAATGGTGGGAGAGGAATCCTATGAAACAGAAATGGAAGCAATGTGATTCTGCATTTATACAGAACGAAGCTCAGTGACCCTCTACCCTATGTAAAGCCTCACAGGAGCTTCACAAACGATGCCACTACTCCAGCCAAGCAACTTAACCTTTTTAAAAAACTCTCTAATATATTCAGGGAAAGTGAAGAACTCAAAAACTGAAGTCCAATTTATTTGACCCAACACTAAGTCAGGAAAACATCTTTAATGTAAAAGAAAATTACATGCTTTTTTATATGATAAAACATTCAAGATTTAGAATTGCAAAACAGGTCAGACAACATTTAAAAGGTCACCCTCACCATCTCTGAATGATTCGTTACGTGGAATTTTGAAATGTCAGAGTTTCTCTAGAGGGATGAATAAGGAATTCCTTTTCAACAAAAGCAAAGGATTCATTGTTACAGTGTAACCAAGGAACTCATATGAGTCACAAATATTAATTTCAAAGTCTTAAAAAAAAAATTAGGCATTACCGTTTGGGTAAATCAGCTACAAAAACATAAAATACTAGTTTAAAAAGCCCAAAAAACTCCAATATGGATTAAGCCGGAGAAGTTCAAGACATAAATTCAAATTAACATTTAAAGACAGTGCATTAGATCAGCTCACCCTTGTTTGTAAAGGTGCAAGATTACCCACAAGCCCTCACCGGCTTTGGTAACTTCTTGAATATAATCCTTTCCTGAGATCTCCAAAACTTCTCCAAATTTATTCTTGAGTTTCGTTGCTTTCCACTCGGCCAGTCTCTGCTGCCTGCAGGACAGGAGGAGGAGGGAGATGTCTGACTCAGCCGGAGCACACACACGCCTCTCTGGGCGCGCACCCACTTCAGACAGCAACCTCTCCAAAGGTCCAGGTTTATTTATTGGCCACACTGGCAAAAGTCTAAGACCAGTTCATTGAACTCTGCAGTACTATTATTTAATTATAGCTCTTTACAAATGTTATCTCAGTTAGAAAATTAATTTCTCAATGGACACACATTTCAGTGCCACAGAAAAAACGGAACAGCCCCTCTGGGTAGCACTGACCTGTACATTTCAATGGCACGTTCGTCTTCCTCATTAAATTCGTCTTCATTTT
>JAVSCE010018136.1:0-148264 GCA_032199065.1 Smutsia gigantea | reverse complement strand
TGTTTTGAATGTTGGCCATCCTCACTGGTGTGAGGTGATATCTCATTGTGGTTTCAATCTGCATTTCTCTGATGATTAGTGATGTGGAGCATCTTTTCATGTGCCTGTTGGCCATCTGAATTTCTTCTTTAGAGAAGTGTCTATTCATGTCCTCTGCCCATTTCTTAGTTGGATTATTTGTTTTTTGTTTGTTGAGGTGCGTGAGTTCTTTGTATATTTTGGATGTCAAGCCCTTATCGGATATGTCATTTATGAATATATTCTCCCATACTGTAGGATCTCTTTTTGTTCTGCTGATGGTGTCCTTTGCTGTACAGAAGCTTTTCAGCTTGATATAGTCCCACTTGTTCATTTTTGCTTTTGTTTCCCTTGCCCGGGGAGATATGTTCATGAAGAAGTTGCTCATGTTTATGTCCAGGAGATTTTTGCCTATGTTTTTTTCTAAGAGTTTTATGGTTTCATGACTTACATTCAAGTCTTTGATCCACCTTGAGTTTACCTTTGTGTATAGGGCTAGACAATAGTCCAGTTTCATTCTCTTACATGTAGCTGTCCAGTTTTTCCAACACCAGCTGCTGAAGAGGCTGTCATCTCCCCATTGTATATCCAAGGCTCCTTTATCAAATATTAATTGACTGTATATGTTTGGGTTAATGTTTGGATTTTCTATTCTGTTCCACTGGTCTGTGGGTCTGTTTTTGTGCCAATATCAAATTGTCTTGATTACTGTGGCTTTGTAGTAGAGCTTGAAGTCAGGGAGCATAATTCCCCCTGTTTTATTCCTCCTTCTCAGGATTGCTTCGGCTATTCGGGGTCTTTTGTGGTTCCATATGAATTTTAGAATTATCTGTTCCAGTTCATTGAAGAAAGCTGTGGGTAGTTTGATAGGGATTGCGTTGAATCTGTAGATTGCTTTAGGTAGTATAGCCATTTTGACAATATTTATTCTTCCTAGCCAAGAGCACGGGATGCATTTCCATTTGTTAGTGTCCTCTTTAATTTCTCTTAGGAGTGTCTTGTTCTTTTCAGGGTACAGGTCTTTCACTTCCTTCGTTAGGTTTATTCCTAGGTATTTTATTCTTTTTGATGCAATTGTGAATGGAATTGTTTTTCTGATTTTCTTTCTGTTAGTTCATCTTTAGTGTATAGGAAAGCAACAGATTTCTGTGTGTTAATTTTGTATCCTGCCACTTTGCAGAAATCAGATATTAGTTCTAGTAGTTTTGGAGTGGCGTCATTAGGGTTTTTTATGTACAATATCATGTCATCTGCAAATAATGACAATTTGACTTCTTCTTTACCAATCTGGATGACTTGTATGTCTTTGTTTTGTCTGATTGCCGTGGCTAGGACCTCCAGTACTATGTTGAATAACAGTGGAGAGAGTGGGCATCCCTGTCTTGTTCCAGATCTTAGATGAAAAGCTTTCAGCTTCTCGCTGTTAAGTATGATGCTAGCTGTGGGTTTGTAATATATGGCCTTTATGATGTTGAGGTACTTGCCCTCTATACCCATTTTCTTGAGAGTTTTAATCATGAATGGATGCTCAATTTTGTCAAATGCTTTTTCAGCATCTATGGAGATTATCATGTGGTTTTTGTTCTTCTTTTTGTTGATGTGGTGGATAATGTTGATGGATTTTCGAATGTTGTACCATCCTTGCATCCCTGGGATGAATCCCACTTGATCATGGTGTATGATCCTCTTGATGTATTTTTGAATTCAGTTTGCTAACATTTTGTTGAGTATTTTTGCATCTATGTTCATCAGGGATATTGGTCTGTAATTTTCTTTTTTGGTGAGTTCTTTGCCCAGTTTTGGTATTAGAGTGTTGCTGGCTTCATAGAATGCGTTTGGAAGTATTTCCTCCTCTTCTATTTTTTGGAAAACTTTAAGGAGAATGGGTGTTATTTCTTCTCTATATGTCTGGTAGAATTCAGAGGTGAATCCATCAGGTCCGGGGGTTTTGTTCTTTGGTAGTTTTTTGATTACCGATTCAATTTCGTTGCTGGTGATTGGTCTGTTTAGTTCTTCTGTTTCTTGCTTGGTCAGTCTTGGGAGGTTGTATTTTTCTAAGAAGTTGTCCATTTCTTCTATGTTTTCCAGCTTGTTAGCATATAGATTCTCACAATATTCTCTTATAATTCTTTGTATTTCTGTGGGGTCTGTCGTTATTTTTCCTTTCTCATTTCTGATTGTGTTTATGTGTGTAGATTCTCTTTTTCTCTTAATGAGTCTGGCTAGGGGCTTATTTATTTTGTTTATTTTTTCAAAGAACCAGCGCTTGGTTTCATTCATTTTTTCTATTGTTTTATTCTTCTCAATTTTATTTATTTCTTCTCTGATCTTTATTATGTCCCTCTTTCTGGTGACTTTGGGCCTCATTTGTTCTTCTTTTTCCAATTTCAGTAATTGTGCCTTTAGACTATTCATTTGGGAATATTCTTCCTTCTTTAAATAGGCCTGGATTGCAACATACCTTCCTCTTAGAACTGCCTTTGCTGTGTCCCACAGAAGTTGTGGCTTTGTGTTGTTGTTGTCATTAGTCTCCATATATTCTTTGATTTCTGTTTTGATTTGGTCATAAACCCATTGATTAATTAGGAGAATGTTGTTAAGTCTCCATGTATTTGTGAGCCTTTTTTATTTCTTTCTAAAATTTATTTCTAGTTTTATACCTTGTGATCTGAGAAGTTGGTTGGTAGGATTTCAATATTTTTGAATTTACTGAGGTTCTCTTTGTGGCCTAGTATGTGGTCTATTCTGGAAAATGTTCCATGTGCAATTGAGAAGAATGTGTATCCTTTTGCTTTTGGGTGCAGAGTTCTGTAGATGTCTGTTAGGTCCGTCTGTTTTAGTGTGTTGTTCAGTGCCTCTGTGTCTTTACTTATTTTCTGTCTGGTTGATCTGTCCTCTGGAGTGAGTGGTGTGTTGAAGTCTTCTAAAATGAATGCATTGCTTTCTATTTCCTCCTTTAATTCTGTTAGTATTTGTTTGACATATGCCGGCGCTCCTGTGTTGGGTGCATATATATTTATAATGGTTATATCTTCTTGTTGAACTGACCCCTTTATCATTATGTAATGTCCTTCTTTATCTCTTGTTACTTTCTTCATTTTGAAGTCTATTTTGTCTGATACCAGTACTGCAACGCCTGCTTTTTTCTGTTTGTTGTTTGCATGAAATATCTTTTTCCATACCTTCACTTTTAGTCTGTATACCTTTGGGTTTGAGGTGAGTCTCTGGTAAGCAGCATATAGATGGGTCTTGCTTTTTTATCCATTCTGTTACTCTGTGTCTTTTGATTCGTGCATTCAGTCCATTTGCATTTAGGGTGATTATTGATAGATATGTACTTATTGCCATTGCTGGCTTTAAATTCATGCTTACCAAAGGTTCAAGGGTTGCTCCTTTACTATCTAACACTCTAACTTAACTTTCTTGTTAAGTTATTGTAAACACTGTGTGATGTTTCTTTATTTCTCTCCCTTCTTATTCTTCCTCCTCCATTCTTTATATACCAGGTGTTTTATTCTTTGCCTTTAGTTAGTATTTGGATGGCCTGCTTTCTTTGCTATGATTTTATTTTCTCTGGTGACATCTTTTTAGCCTTAGGAGTGCTTCCCTCTAGAGCAGTCTGTTTAAGATATCCTGTAGTGGTGGTTTATGAGAGGCAAACTCTGTCAACTTTCGTTTGTCTGAAGTTGTTTAATCCCTCCGTCATATTTAAATGATAATCCTGTTGGATAGAATATTCTTGATTCGAGGCCCTTCTGTTTCGTAATGTTAAATATATCATGCCATTCTCTTCTGGCCTGTAAGGTTTCTGTTGAGAAGTCTGATGAGAGTCCGATGCGTTTTCCTTTGTAGGTGATCTTTTTTCACTCTCTAGGTGCCTGTAATAGTCTGTCTTTATCTTTGATCTTTGCCATCTTAATTATTATGTGTCTTGGTGTTGTCTTCCTTGGGTCCCTTTTGTTGGAAATCTGTGGGCTTCCGTGGACTGCGAGACTATTTCCTTCCCCACAAGGGAAAGATTTCAGCAATTATTTCTTCAAAGACACTTTCTATCCCTTTTTCTCTCTCTTATTCCTCTGGTACTCCTATAATGTGAATATTGTTCCGTTTGGCTTGGTCACACAATTCTCTTAATATTCTTTCATTCCTTGAGATCCTTTTATCTTTCTCTGCCTCAGCTTCTCTGTATTCCTGTTCTCTGATTCCATTAACAGTCTCTTGCATCTCATCCAGTCTGCTGTTAAGCCCGTCGATCGCTTGTCTGTTTTCTACCTTGTCTTTCCTCAGTTCCCTCACTTCCTCCCTCAGCTCTTGCACATTTCTCTGTAGATCCATCAGTGTGGTTATGACTTTTATTCTGAATTCTTTTTCAGGAAGATTGTGCATTTCCATCCCTTCAGGCTCCCTCTCAGGGGTTGTCTGGTTGATCTTAGTCTGGACCATATTCCTCTGTCTTTTCATGGCTATGGAAGTGGTCGCTGGTAGTTGCCATGTATGTCAACTGGGCTCTTTAAGACTTTAACAAGAAAGATAAGAAAATAAAAAAGAAGAAAAAACAAAACAACAAGAAAAATAGAAAAACACCCACCAGGTGTAGATCCTGTGGGGATGCTGTAGGTGGCGCTGTTGCTCCACTATTCTGCAGCTGTCGCCACACCGCTCTGCAAGGCCCTTTATAGCTCTGCCTCATGGGTTGCCGAGTCCTCTCATGTATAGCTGCAGTCTCTGTGCTGTCCTGTGTCTTCTGGTCTCTTTTTTAGGAATAGTTGTACTTGTTGTATTTTGATAAACACATACGGTTTTGGGACGAGATTTCCTCTGTCTGGCTCATGTCGCCATCTTCCCGGAAGTCCTCACTTAATTCCTTTTTAAATATCTATGTTTACATATCTTAAGAATACACAAAAAATAGCCTACCAAATTCAAATATACAATATAGACTGAGAAAGATAAAATAAACTGCCATATCAAAGGACAAGAAGAAATTAAAATATTGTTATATTTTTCTCACTCAATTATTTGTTTAATTGTTCCTATTATTCATAATTACCATTTTTACCTGGCCATGCTATTGTTTATTTAAATAATAGCATTTATGTTTATGTGCATATTTTTTTAAGGTATCATTGATATACCATCTTATGCTCAGGTTTCACATGAGCAACATTGTGGTTACTACATTCCCTTTATTATCCAGTCCCCACCACATACCCCATTACAGTCACTGTCCATTAGTGTAGTAAGATGGTATACTTGTCTCCTCTGTGCTATACTTCCTTCCCTGTGTCCCCCATTACATTATGTGTGCTAATCTTAATGCCCCTTAATCCTCTTAACCTTCCCACCCAGCCTCCTCAGTCCCTTTCCCTTTGGTAACTGTTAGTCCATTCTTGAGTTCTGTGAGTCTGCTGCTGTTTTGTTCCTTCAGTTTTTGCTTTGGTGTTACACTCCACAAATGAGGGAAATCATTTGGTATTCCTCTTTCTCTGCTTGGCTTATTTCACTGAGCATAATACTCTCTAGCTCCATCCATGTTATCGCAAATGGTAGGATTTGTTTTCTTATGGCTGAATAATAAAATTCCATTGTGTATATGTACCACATCTTCTTTATCCATTCATCTACTAATGGACACATAGGTTGCTTCCATTTCTTGGCTATTGTCAATAGTGCTACAGTAAACATTGGGGTGCATATGTCTTTTTCAAACTGGGCTCCTGCATTCTTAGGGTAAATTCCTAGGAGTGGAATTCCTGAGTCAAATGGTACTTCTGTTTTGAGTTTTTGAGGAATCTCCATACTGCTCTCTACAATGGTTGAAGTAATTTACATTCCCACCAGCAGTGCAGGAGGGTTCCCCTTTCCCACAACCTTGCCAACATTTATTGTTGTTTGACTTTTGGATGTTCGCCATCCTAACTGTTGTGAGGTGATATCTCATTGTGGTTTTAATTTGCATTTCTCTGATGATTAGCAATGTGGAGCATCTTTTCATCTACCTGTTGGCCATCTGAATTCCTTCTCTGGAGAAGTGTCTGTTCAGATCCTCCGCCCCTTTTTTAATTGGCTTATTTGCTTTTTGGTTGTTGAGACACATGTGCTCTTTATATAATTTGTAAGTCAACCCCTTATCGGATATGACATTTATGAATATATTCTCCCATTCTGTAGGAGAATACTTTTTGTTCTACTGATGGTGTCCTTTGCTGTACAGAAGCTTTTTAGGTTGATACACTCCCACTTGTTCATTTTTGCTTTTGTTTCCCTTGCCCAAGGAGATATGTTCATGAAAAAGTTGCTCATGTTTATATTCAAGAGAATTTCACTTATGTCTTCTTCTAAGAGTTTTATGGCTTCATGACTCATATTCAGGATCCAGTTTCATTCTCTTACACATAGCTGGACAGTTTTGCCAACACCAGCTATTGAAGAGGCTGTCATTTTCCCATTGTATGTAAATGGCCCCTTTATCATATATTAATTAGCCGTATATGTGTGGGTTTATATCTGGGCTCTCTATTTTGTTCCATTTTTCTATGGGTCTGTTCTTGTGCCAGTACCAAATTGTCTTGATTACTGTGGCTTTGTAGTAGAGCTTGAAGTTGGGGAGAGTAATCCCCCCTGTTTTATTCTTCCTTCTCAGGATTGCTTTAGCTATTCAGGGTCTTCTGTGGTTCCGTATGAATTTTAGAACTACTTGTTGCAGTTCATTGAAGAATGTTGTCAGTATTTTAATAGGCATTGCATTGAATCTGTAGATTGCTTTAGGTAGGATGGCCATTTTGACAATATTAATTCTTCTACCCAAGAGCATAGGATGAGTTTGCCTTTACTAGTGTCCTTTTTAATTTCTCTCAAGAGTGTCTTGTAGTTCTCAGGGTATAGGCCTTTCGCTTCTTTGGTTAGGTTTATTCCTAGGTATTTTATTCTTTTTGATGCAAATGAATGGAATTGTTTCCTGATTTCTCTTTCTGCTAGTTCATCATTAATGTATAGGAATGCAACTGATTTCTGTGTATTAATTTTGTATCCTGCAACTTTGCTGAATTCAGATAGTAGTTCTAGTAGTTTTGGAGTGGATTCTTTAGGATTTTTCATGTACAATATCATGTCATCTGCAGTGACAGTTTAATTTCTTCCTTACCAATCTGGATGCCTTTTATTTCTTTGTGTTGTCTGATTGCTGTTGCTAGGACTTCCAGTACTATGTTGAATAAAAGCAGGGAGAGTGGGCATCCTTGTCTTGTTCCCGATATTAGAGGAAAAGCTTTCAGCTCTTCACTGTTAAGTATGATGTTGGCGAAAAAAATGGCGGTGTGAGAGATGAGACAGAGGCTTCCTCCTAAAACTGCATTAATACAAAAATATAATTAATACGACTAATCCTGAAAGAGCAACAGGAAAGAGGGCTATGCCAAAGTGCATACACATGGAGAAAAGAATAAACCTCACAGAACTGGGTAATGTACCAAAGCTGTTGCCCAGCTGGACCCAAGCCCTTTCCCCACCCCAGGTCACTGGCAGGAGGAAGAGAAATGGAGTGGGGAGAGAGTGCAATCCTGGGACTGCTGAATACCTAACTCCAGAGATCTTCTCTGGGAGCACAAACCCACATTTCATGATGCTTTCATGGTACTCTCGTGATTAGGGCATTGGAAAGCTAAGACAGGCAGAATATCTGGAGAGACTGAGATTCCAGCTACTTTATGGAAAGCAGGGATCCATATCCTGCTGCTCAGGGACAAAAGAAAGGCAGGCAGCACGAGAGACTTCCTTACAGAAAGAGGGCTGCTTAAGGGGTAAGGACTGTGCAGAGCTTACTGCTCAGGAGAAAGGACAGGTAGACAAAAATGTCTGGGTGCACACTTCCCAGCAGGTTGGGAACTTTCTCAATCTTCAGGTGCTCCAGCTCCCTGACTGGCTAAACAGCTTGAAGGACCCACTCCATGATATGCAGCCTACTGAGCCTTTCTCCTGGCCAGCCCCACTTGGCTCGCAAATCAGCAAACCCTACCCTGGCATTAGCCAGCCAGAGGGAAGCCCCATCTTCAGCAACTACAAATGCAAAGCATAGAGGCTTATACCTGCAGGCTTGGCCCACTGGTTCTGGCAGTGGAGGCAGGCATAGCAGCCGGGAAGCAGGAAACATCTCTTTCATCCACCCAGGCACCCATACCACACACTGCGACACCCAACATTGCTTCAGGAGCTGAGCAGCTCCAGAGAGTAGAATTTCTGGGCACTAGAGGGCACCATATACAAATATGAAATGACAAAGAATCCTGGTTCAAAGTAAAATTATGAATACAACCCCTGGGAAAGAATCAAATGAAATAGACTTACGAATCTTCCTGAAAGGGATTTCAAAATAAAAATCCTTATCATGCTCATGGAGGTACAGAAAAATATTCAAGAACGTGTGAATGAATTCCAGTCAGAGATTCAATCATTGAAGAGCACAATAGAGGGTACTAAAAGCAGATTAGATACAGTGGAGGAGACGATAAATAAAATAGAGGTTAGAGAAGAGGAATACAAAGAAGCTGAGGCACAGAGAGAAAAAAGGATCTCTAAGAATGAAAGAATATTGAGAGAACTGTGTGACCCATCCAGATGGAACAATATTCGCATTATAGGGGTATCAGAAGAATAAGAAGAGAAAGAAAGGGATAGAAAGTGTCTTTGAGGAGGTAATTGCTGAAAACTTCCCCAATCTGGGGAAGGAGATAGTCTCTCAGGCCATGGAGGTACACTGATCTCCCAATACAAGGGACCCAAGGAAGACAACACCAAGGCATATAGTAATTAAAATGGCAAAGAGCAAGGATAAGGACAGACTATTAAAAGCAGCCAGAGAGAGAAATAAGATCACACACAAAGGAAAACACATCAGGCTATCATCAGACTTCTCAGCAGAAACCTTACAGGTCAGAAAGGAGTGGCATGATGTATTTAATCCAATGAAGTAGAAGGGCCTCGAACCAAGAATACATTATCCAGAAAGGATATCATTTAAATTTGAAGGAGGGATTAAACAATTTCCAGATAAGCAAAAGCTGAGAGAATTTACCTCCCACAAACCATCTCTACAGTGTATTTTGGAGGGACTGCTATAGATGGAACTATTCCTAAGGCTTAATAGCCGTCACCAGAGGTAATAAAACCACAGTAAAGAAAGTAGAATGGTTAATTACTAAGCAAATGTGAAATTAAACCAACTATCCCCAAAGTCAATCAAGGGAGAGACAGAGTACAGAATATGATATGTAATATACAAAGAATGGAGGAGGAAGCAAAGGGAGGAGAAAAAAAATAACCTTTAGATTGTGTTTGTAATAGCATATTAAGTAAGTTAAGTTAGACTCTTAGATAGTAAGGAAGTTAACCTTGAACCGTTGGTAACCACAATCTAAAGCCTGCAATGGCAATAAGTACATACCTATCAATCACCCTAAATGTAAATGGACTGAATGCATCGATCAAAAGACATAGAGTCACTGAATGGATAAAAAAAACAAGACCCATCTATATGCTGCTTACAAGAGACTCACTTTAAACCCAAAGACATAAACAGACTAAAATTGAAGGGATGGAAAAAGATATTTCATTCAACTAAGAGAGAGAAAAAAGTAGGGGTTGCAGTACTTGTATCATACCAAGTACACTTTAAAATAAAGAAACTCCCAACAAAGAAGAACATTACATAATGGTTAAGATATCAATCCAAAAAGAAGATGTAACCATTATAAATATCTATGCGCCCAACACAGGGGCACCTACATATGTGAAACAAATACTAACAGAATTAAAAGGAGAAATAGAATGCCATGCATTCATTCTAGGAGACTCAAACCCTCCACCCACTCCAAAGGACAGATCAACCAGACAGAAAATAAGTAAGGAGACAGAGGAACTGAACAATACATTAGAACAGATGGACCTAACAGACATCTACAGAACTCTCCACCTAAAAGGAGCAGAATACACATTCTTCTCAAGTGCACATGGAACATTTTCAAGAATATATCATATACTAGGCCACAAAAAGAGACATGGTAAATTCAAAAAGGTTGAAATTGTACCAACCAGTTTCTCAGGCCACTAAGTATGAAACGAGAAATAAATTATGCAAAGAAAATGAAAAATCCCACAAACACATGGAGGCTTTTCAACATGCTCCTAAATAATCAATGGATCAATGACCAAATAAAGACAGAGATCAAGCAATATATGGAGACAAATGACAACAATAATTCAACACGGCAAAATCTGTGGGACGCAGCGAAGGCCGTGCTAAGAGGAAAGTATATTGCAGTACAGGCCTACCTCAGGAAAGAAGAACAATCCCATATGAACACTCTAAACTCACAATTAACAAAACTACAAAAAGAACAAATGAGGCCCAAAGTCACTAGGAGGAGGGACATAATAAAGATTAGAGCAGAAATAAATAAAATCGAGAAGAATGAAAGAATAGGAAGAATGAATGAATGAAAGGAAGGGCTGGTTCTTTGAGAAAATAAACAAAATAGATAAACCCCTAGCCAGACTTATCAATAAAAAAAGAGAGTCTACTCACATAAACAGAATTAGAAACGAGAAAGGAAAAATCACTACGGATAGCACAGAAATACAAAGAATTATTAGAGAATACTATGAAAAATTATATGGTAATAAACGGGATAACATAGAAGAAATGGACAACTTTCTAGAAAAATACAACCTTCCAAGGCTGACCAAGAAAGAAAAAGAAAATCTGAACAGACCAATTATCACAACGAAATTGAATTGGTAATCAAAAAACTACCTAAGAACAAAACCCCTGGACCAGATGGCTTCACTGCTGAGTATTATCAAATATTTAGTGAAGAACTAATACACATCCTCCTTAAAGTTTTCCAGAGTAGAAGAAAAGGGACTACTTCCAAACTCTTTCTGTGAGACCAGCATCACTCTAATACCAAAGTCAGGCAAAGACACCACAAAAAAAGAAAACTACAGACCAATATCCCTGACAAACATACCTGCAAAAATACTCAACAAAATATTAGCAAACCAAATTCAAAAATACATCAAAAAGATCATCCATCATGATCACGTAGGATTTATTCCAGGGATGCAAGGATGGTACAACATTCGAAAATTCATCAACATCATCCAATACATCAAAAAAAAGAAGGACAAAAACCACGTGATCATCTCCATGGATGCTGAAAAAGCATTCGACAAAATTCAACATCCATTCATGATAAGAAATTTCAACAAAAGGAGGATAGAGGGCAACATAATAAAGGCCACATATGAGAAACCCACAGCCAACATTATATTAACAGCAAGAAGCTGAAAGCTTTTCCTTTAAGATCAGGAACAAGACAAGGATGCCCACTCTCCCCACTCCTATTCAACACAGTACTGGAGGACCTAGCCATGGCAATCAGACAAAACAAAGACATACATAGATTGGCAAGGAAGAAGTTAAACTGTTCCTGTCTGTTTGCAGATGACATGATATTGTACATAATAAACCCTAAAGAATCCACTCCAAAACTACTAGATCTAATATCTGAATTCAGCAAAGTTGCGTGATACAAAATTAATACACAGAAATCTCCTGCATTTCTATACACTAATGATGAACTAGCAGAAAGAGAAATCAGGAAAACAATTCCATTCACAGTTGCATCAAAAAGAATAAAATACCTAGTAATAAACCTAACCAAGAAAGTGAAAGACCTATACTCTGAAAACTACAAGACACTCATGAGAGAAATAAAAGAAGATACCAATAAATGGAAACACATCCCATGCTCATGGATAGGAAAAATTAATATTGTCAAAATGGCCATCCTGCCTAAAGCAATCTACAGATTCAATGCAATTCTTATCAAAATACCAACAGCATTCTTCAATAAACTAGAGCAAATCGTTATAAAATTCACATGGAACCACAAAAGACCCCAAATAGCCAAAGCAATCCTGAAAAGGAAGAATCAAGCTGGGGACATTATGCTCCCAAACTTCAAGCTCTACTACAAAGCCACAGTAATCAAGACAATTTGGTACTGGCACAAGAAAAGACCCATAGACCAATGGAACAGACTAGAGAGCCCTGATATAAACTCAACCTCATATGGTCAATTAATATATGATAAAGGAGCCATGGACATACAATAGGAAAATGACAGCCTCTTCAACAACTGGTGTTGGTAATCCTGGAGAGCTACATGCAAGAGAATGAAATGGGATTATTGTTTAACCCATAAACAAAAGTAAACTCCAAATGGATCAAAGACCTGAATGTAAGTCATAAAACCATAACTCTTAGAAGACAACTTAGGCAAAAATCTCCTGACTATGAGCATCAGCAACTTCTTCCTGAATGCATCTCCTTGAGCAAGGGAACCAAAAGCCAAAATGAACAAATGGGACTACATCAAACTAAAAAGTTTCTGGACAGCAAAGCACACCATCAACAGAACAAAAAGACATCCTACAGTATGGGAGAATATATTTGTAAACAACATATCCGACAAGGGGTTAACATCCAAAATATATAAAGAACTCACATGCCTCAACACCCAAAAAGCAAATAACCTGATTAAAAAATGGGCAGAGGATATGAAGAGACACTTCTCCAAAGAATAAATTCAGATGGCCAACAGACACATGAAAAGATGCTCCACATCACTAATCAGGGAAATGCAAATTAAAACCACAATGAGATATCACCTCACACCAGTAAGGATGGCTGGCATCAAAAGACTAAGAACAAAAAATGCTGGTGAGGATGTGGATAAAGGGGAACCCTCCTACACTGCTGGTGGGAATGCAAGCTAGTTCAACCATTGTGGAAAGCAATATGGAGGTTCCTCAAAAACTAAAAATAGCAATACCATTTGACCAGGGAATCCCTCTCCTTGGAATTTACCCAAAGAATACAATTTCTTAGACTCAAAAAGACACAAGCACCCCTATGTTTATTGCAGCAGTATTTACAATAGCCAAGATATGGAAGCAACCTAAGTGCCCATCAGTAGATGAATGGATAAAGAATAGGTGGTACATATACACAATGGAATACTATTCAGCCATAAGAAAGAAAGAAATACTACCATTTGCAACAACATGGATGGAGCTGGAGGATATTATGTTCAGTGAAATAAGCCAGGCAGAGAAAGACGAGTGCAAATGATTTCCCTCGTTTGTGGAGTATAGCAACGAAGTAAAACTGAAGTAAGAAAATAGCAACAGACTCACAGACTCCAAGAAGGGACTAGTGGTTACCAAAGTGGAGGGGTGTGAGAGGGCAGGTGGGGAGGGAGGGAGATGGGGATTGAGGGGTATTATGTTTAGTGCACATGGTGTGGGGGGGATCAGGGGGAAGACAGTGTAGCACAGAGAAGGCAAATAGTGACTCTGTGGCATCTTACTTCACTGATGGACAGTGACCCATTGGGGTATGGGTGGGGACTTGATAATATGGGTAAATGTAGTAACCACATTGTTTTTTCATGGGAAACCTTTATAAGAGTGTATATCAATAATACCTTAATAAAAAATAAAAAGTATGATGTTGGCTGTAGGTTTGTAGTATATGGCCTTTATTATGTTGAGGTACTTCCCTTCTATACCCATTTTGTTGAGAGGTTTTATCATGAATGGGCGTTGAATTTTGTCAAATGCTTTTTCAGCATGTATGGAGAGGATCATTTGATTTTTTTTATTAAGGTATTTTTGATATACACTCTTATGAAGGTTTCACATGAAAAAACAATGTGGTTACTACATTCACCCACATTATCAAGCTCCCACCCATACCCCAATGCAGTGACTCTCCATCAGTGTAGTAAGATGCCACAGATTCACTGTTTGCCTTCTCTGTGCTACACTGTTTTCCCCAAGACCCCTCACATCATATGTACTAAACATAATACCCCACAATCCCCATCTCCCTCCCTCCCCACCCACCCTACCACACCCCTCCCGTTTGGTAACCACTAGTTCCTTCTTGATCTCTGAGTCTGCTACTATTTTGTTCTTTCAGTTTTGCTTCATTGTTATACTCCACAAATGAGGGAAACCATTTGGCATTTGTCTTTCTCCACCTGGCTTATTTCACTGAGCATAATATCCTCCAGCTCCATCCATGTTGTTGCAAATGGTAGGATTTGTTTCTTTCTTATGGCTGAATAGTATTCCATTGTGTATATGTACCACTATTCTTTATCCATTCATCTACTGATGGACACCTAGATTGCTTCCATAGAGGATCATTTTATTTTTGTCCTCTTTTTAGTGATGTAGTAGATGATGTTGATCGATTTCTGAATGTTGTACCATCCTTGCATCCCTGGGATGAATCCCACTTGATCATGGTGTATGATCCTCTTGATGTGTTTTTGAATTCAGTTTGCTAATATTTTGTTGAGTATTTTTCATGTATGTTCCTCACAGATGTTGGTCTGTAGTTTTCTTTTTCTGTGGTGTCTTTGCCTGGTTTTGGTATTAAAGTAATGCTGGCTTCAGACAATGAGTTTGGAAGTATTCCCTCCTCTTCTACTTTTTGGAAAACTTTAAGGAGAAGGGGTATTATGTCTTTTCTAAATGTCTGATAAAATTCAGCGGCAAAGCCATCTGGTTTGGGGACTTTGTTCTTGGGTAATTTTTTGTTTGCCGATTCAATTTCATAGCTGGAAATTGGTCTGTTTAGATTTTCTGTTTCTTCCTGGGTCAGCCTTGGAAGGTTTTATTTTTCTATAAGTTGTCTATGTCTTCTAGTTTATCCAGTTTGTTAGCATATAATTTTTCATAGTATTGTCTAATAATTCTTTGTATTTCCATAGTGTCTGTAGTGATTTTTCCTTTCTCATTTCTGATTCTGTTTATGTGTAGCCTCTCTTTTTTTCTTGATAAGTGTGGCTAGGGATTTACCTATTTTGTTTATTTTCTCAAAGAACCAGCTCTTGGTTTCATTAATTCTATTGTTTTATTCTTCTCAATTTTATTTATTTATTCTCTGATCTTAGTTATTTCCTTCCTTCTACTGATTTTGGGCCTCATTTGTTCTTCTTTTTCCAGTTTCAATAATTGTGAATTTGGACTGTTCATTTGGTGTTGTTCTTCCTTCTTTAAGTAGGCTTGAATTGCTATATACTTTCCACTTTGAACTGCCTTCGCTGCTTCCCACAGAAGTTGGGGCATTGAGCTGTTGTTTTCATTTGTCTCCATATATTGCTTGATATCTGTTTTAATTTGATTATTGACACATTAATTATTTAGGAGCATGTTGTGAAGCCTCCATTTGTTTGCCTGCCTTTTTTTTCTTTGTACAATTTATTTCTAGTTTCATGCCTTTGTGATCTGAGAAGTTGGTTGGTACAATTTCAATCTTTTTAAATTTTCTGAGGCTGTTTTTGTGGCCTAGTACGCGATCTATTCTGGAAAATGTTCCATGTGCACTTGCGAAGAATGTGTATTCTGCTGTTTTTGAGTGGAATGTTCTGCAGATATCTGTTAGGTCCATCAGTTCTAATGTATTGTTCAGTGCCTCTGTCTTCTACTTATTTTCTGTCTGGTTGATCTGTCCTTTGGAGTGAGTAGGGTGTTGAGGTCTCCTCAAATGAGTGCATTGCATTCTATTTCCCCCTTTAATTCTGTTAGTATTTGTTGTACATATCTGGGTGCTCCTATGTTGGGTGCATAAATATTTATAATGGTTGTATCTTGTTGAGCTGACCCCTTTATCATTATGGAATGTCCTTCTTTGTCTCTTGTTACTTTCTTTGTTTTGAAGTCTATTTTGTCTGATACAAGTATTGCAACTCCTGCTTTTTTTCTCCCTATTGTTTGCATGAAATATCTTTTTCCATCCCTTCACTTTATATATGTGTATGTCTTTGGGTTTGAAATGAGTCTTTGGTAGGCAGCATATAGATGGGTCTTGCTTTTTTTTTGCTATCATTAATGTACAACCACATGAACAACATTATGGTTACTAGATTCCCCCTATTATCAAGTCCCCACCACACACCCCATTACAGTCACTGTCTATCAGCGTAGTAAGATGCTATAGAGCCAAAAAAAAAAAAGATGTTATAGAGGCACTATTGTCTTCTCTCTGTTACACTGCCTTCCCTGTGTCCCCCCCCACACACATTATAAGTGCTAGTCGTGGTTCCCCCTTTTCCCCCTTATTCATTCCTTTCCACCCATCCTCCCCAGTCCTTTCCCTTTGGTAACTATTAGTCCGTTCTTGGGTTCTGTGAGTCTGCTGCTGTTTTGTTCCTTCAGTTTTTCTTTGTTCTTATACTCCACAGATGAGTGAAATCATTTGGTACTTGTCTTTTTCTGCGTGGCTTATTTCACTGAGCATAATACCTCTAGCTCCATCCATGTTGTTGCAAATGGTAGGATTTGTTTTCTTCTTATGGCTGAATAATATTCCATTGTGTCTATGTACCACATCTTCTTTATCCATTCATCTACTGATGGACACTTAGGTTGCTTCCATTTCTTGGCTATTGTAAATAGTACTGTGATAAACATAGGGGTGCATATGTCTTTTTCAAACTGGCCCGCTTCATTCTTAGGGTAAATTCCTAGGAGCGGAATTCCTGGGTCAAATGGTATTTCTATTTTGAATTTTTTGAGGAACCTCCATACTGCTTTCCACAATGGCTGAACTAATTTACATTCCCTCCAGCAGTGTAGGAGGGTTCCCCTTGCTCCACATCCTCACCAGCAATTTGTTATTGTTTGTCTTTTGGATGGTGGCCATCCTAACTGGTGTGAGGTGATATCTCATTGTGGTTTTAATTTGCATTTCTCTGATGACTAGTGATGTGGAGCATCTTTTTATGTGCCTGTTGGCCATCTGAATTTCTTCTTTGGAGAAGTGTCTGTTCAGATCCTCTGCCCATTTTTTAATTCGCTTATTTGCTTGTTGTTTGTTGAGGTGTGTGAGCTCTTTATATAATTTGGATGTCAACCCCTTATCGGATATGTCATTTATGAATATATTCTCCCATACTGTAGGAAGTCTTTTTGTTCTACTGATGGTATCCCTTACTGTACAGAAGCTTTTTAGTTTGATATAGTCCCATTTGTTCATTTTTACTTTTGTTTCCCTTGCCTGGAGAGGCATATTCATGAAGAAGTTGCTCATGTTTATGCCCAAGAGATTTTTGCCTATATTTTTTTCTAAGAGTGTAATGGTTTCATGACCTACATTCAGGTCTTTGATCCATTTTGAGTTTACTTTTGTGTATGGGGTTAGACAATAATCCAGTTTCATTCTCTTACATGTAGCTGTCCAGTTTTTGGTCTTGCTTTTTTATCCATTGTGTAACTGTGTATCTTTTAATTGTTGCATTCAGTCCATTTACACTTAGGGTGATTATTGATAGTTGTACTTATTGTGATTGAGGGCTTTGTATTTGTGGTTACCAAAGGTTCAAGTGAAGTTTTCAGCAATTATTTGTTCAAAGATACTTTCTATCCCTTCTTCTCTCTTCTTCTTCTTCTGGTATCCCTATAATGCGAATATTTTTCTGTTTGGATTAGTCACACATTTCTCTCAATATTTTTTCATTCCTAGAGTTCCTTTTTTCTCTTTCTGCCTCAGCTTCTCTGTATTCCTGTTCTCTGATTTCTATTCCATTTACTGTCTCCTGTACCTCATCTAATCTGCTTTTAAATACTTCCATTTTTTGTTTCATTTCAGTTACTGTATTTTTTATGGTGTCTATCTCCCTCCTGAATTCATCTCTTAACTCTTGAATAGTTTTCTGTAGATCCATTAGCATGCTTATGAGTTTTATTTTGAACTCTTTTTCAGGACGATTGGTGATTTCAGTCTCACCAAGCCCTCTTTCTAGTGTTTGAGGGATTTTGGATTGAACAAGGTTCTTCAGCCTTTTCATAGTCCTGGAGGTATAGGAGTGGTCACAGGCGTGCAGCATGGGTGTCAGTTGGGAGGACAAAGCCCTTTCGTGCTTCCCCATCGCAGCGCCTGTCTCTGATATCTGTGCCGGTTAATCACACTCAGGGAGCGGCCTCTGGGTTAATCCCCTGTACTGTCATGGGTGGGGCAGCCCTTCTGCTGGCCTAGATGATGGCAGGGTTTGCATGCTAGCGGGGCAGTTGTTTGCCAAGAGGGCAAAGTCCTTTGGTGTTTCCCAGTCGCCCTGCTTCTCTGCTGTCAGGGCTGCATAGCCGCACGCAGGGAGAAGCCTCTGTGTTAACTGTGGGGTTGCTGTAGTGGGGGGGCTGCCCTCCAACTTGTCTGCAGCAATGGAAGGGACAACAGGTTTGCATGCAGGTGCCTATGGGGAGGAAGGAGTGGCAGGCTGCTTATTGTGGTGAGGGAACTTGGGGCTGCATTGTTAACCAGGGGATGGAGCACCTGAAGCTCCTAAAAGTTCCCAACCTGCTGGGCTGAGTGTGCTGGGATGATTTCACCTGTTCCTTCTTCTGAACCCTTGGCCCTTTAGCAGCTCTCTAACTATTGAGAAGTCTTTCAAAGTGCCTGCTTTTCTTTTGTCCCAGGGCAGCTAGTTGTGGGAACCTGTTTGCAGTCTTAGTCTCTGACTTTGGTTTTCAGCCCCTGTAATCTCCAGAGCATCATGCAATGTGGGTCAGTGCTCCCGGAGTAGATTTCTAGGGCTGGGTATTTAGCAGTCCTGTGCTCCCACTCCATCCCTGCTCTGATTCTCTTCCTCCCACTGGTGAGCTGGGGTGGGGGAAGTGTTCGGGTCCCACTAGGTTGTGGCTGTTTACTTTACACTTTTCTGTGAGATGTTCACTTCTTCCATATGTAGACTGGCTGGTGTAATCTTACTTCTGTTCACTCTTTTAGGAACAGTTGTATTTGCTGTATTTTCAACATATATGTGGTTTGGGGAGGACATTTCTGCCACAGTTCTCACACTGCCATCTTTTTTCCTCCTCCTATGTGCATATATTGATCTCTAGCATTCTGCTTTTAGGGATAATTTGATAAAGATTTCAAATAAAAATTAGAAATAGCTCCATTAATTTCATTAGACATCATAATCGTATTTTTCTATTTATTTACTGAAATTGAAATGTATAGCCAGATGGAAAAGAACTAATTTGAAGGTAGCAATTTCTTTTAATAGGAAATAGGCCAAACTTAACATTTTATGAGGATTAACTGTAATTGAAATAAATATTTCATGACATGATTTAATAAAATATGTACTAAGTACATTATTTAATAATGTACACCCAATCTGAAAGAAATCACATAAACGTTTTATCTGTACCTTTTATCTAATGTATCTCTTAAAACTTAGTCCTAGAAATCATTCCAGTTACACTGAAAAGAATCAGTGTTATTAACTTATGGTGACTTGCTGTTCAAAAATTTTTTTCTAGTTAATGGCTTGTCTCTAAGGATGAATACTGAGAATAAGCTAAAGAGTTTTGCTAATGTTTAAATATTAAATACATTTAAGAGGCCACTTGTACTAGTCAATAGTTTTCACCAATTCTCTTTTTTCTCTTGGACTCTCCCCAAGAATGCTCTATGTTCTGGACAATGATCTGGGGGTAGAGGAGGCTAGGCAGGTCTTTCAACAAAAACTGTCATCATGTCCATCAGCTCCATCTCTATGACATGTCACAATTGAGCACATTCCAACCCGGGTCAAAACACGCTGTTTCTAATGCTGATGTCACTTTAACTGAAATATACGTAGGGAAGATAGGAAATTTGAAGTATTTATGATGTCTCGATCCATCACAAAAAGGAAATGCCCTTTGGCTTGGTCCAGGAGGTATTTACACCATGGGGAACACCTCTGAGATTAAGATGGGTGAGAAGCATGCCTTTCTTTTGTAAAGTGAGCAGAGAGGCAGAAAAATGTTAAGAGTCCATACAGATGTTGAAGATCTGGTAGCTGATTCCCTTAAACTGTTTTCTTCTTGGAAAGCAACCACTTTTGAAGACCACTGGGGTAGGAGATAGGGAGAGCAGATGGTCTAAGGACATGTGGCATGACGTAGGGCAGCACTGAGGACTCCCTTGAGGTTAACCGTAATGAATTTGAAATGAAACTAGTCATGCATTTTCCATTAGCCACAGCCTGCTGGGCTGATACAAGCATGAAGAAAGTAGAGAACTGAATTTCACCACAGTTGTGGATTTAGCCAAGAAAGGAAATGTAATCACAGTGTACTACTAGATTTGCAGTGATATATTTTTGTATAGATTTTAGCTCCTGATTCATCATACTCTCTAAGACCAGTCTGTCTGATGGTCACCCTGCACTCCCATTCTCTTTGTTGTAGATTTAGCTCTTATTAATTCTTATATTATCTTACTAAGGGTACTGGGGAGAAGAGTTGATAAACATAAGTGCAGTTTGTCATCTTGAGCAAAAATTTCTAAACTTACATTTTAAAAGATCACTCTGGCTCTTGGAAAGTGGATTTGGTGGAGATAAGAGTGATTTAGGATCTTGGGAGAATGTTACAATAATCCAAGTAAAGGGTGCTGGTAACTTGGCCTAAAATAGTAGAAGTAGAAATGGAGAAAAGTACATGGTGCAGAGAGTTATTCCTGATGTAAAATTGACATGACTGGATTATGGAATGGAAATGGGGAGTAAAAAAGAGGTCTTTGTCTAGGCTTTTTGCTAATGCTTATATTCACTAAGATAGGGAACACTGAAGAAAACACTCTGGTGGACAAACACTATTATAGTTTTAGAGCTACTGGGCTAGAAGCATCACTGATATTATATCCAAGTGAAGAGGTCAAGGAGGCACATGCTATATGAGCTTAGAGCTGGGGTCTGAGAAGAAGACCTATGTTAGGGAGTTATTGATGGTATATCAATGGCCAATGAATCAAGTGAGTGGATGAATCTGTGAGGAAATGAGTTCCAGAATAAGAAGGAAAGAGGGTTGTAGTTTATTATAAAAAATAGCCACATACTTCTCTCACCACAGTTTCACAACTCTTTACAATGTTATTTTGTCTCCCATTAAGTGGTGGAGTTTACTATTCCACCTCTTAAGTCTAGACCAGCCTTGTGACTTGCTTTGACCAATAGAATACAGAGAAAGTAAAGTAATCTGAGCCTGGATATCAAGAGGCCTCGCAGCTTCTGCTCTTGCCCTTGAGACCACCCCCATTTGCCAGAGCAGTTTCACCAGCACAACGCAGGCAGCCAGCAAGGGCGCAGAGCCTGGAATGAGAATTAGAATATGGGTGCCCACATGTAAAAAGAATCCCCACAGAGAGAAAGAAGAAAACTGCACTTTCAAGCACTCAATTATTTTGTCTTTTTGATTCACTTTGTTTCACTTTAAGGCATTTGTTTTTGTTTTTGTTTTAAGCATTTTGTTTTGACTTAAGCTCAATTATTAATTGAGGGGAAAGAGGTAGTTAAAAAAAACAGAGGGATACATTCTAATGGAATATTTTCCCCAAGATTTGCTTTTCCAGCTTTCATGAAAAATCCTTCTGCTTCTGTTTAGTTTTTACAATATCACCCTCATCCTTATATAGTTGGTAAAATTCCCATATTTGTTTGCTTTTTCCATTACAACTGTAGGTTAGCTGATTCCTGATTACGTTGGGGAAGGACAAGGCATTTTTCTCACTTGGAGCTATCTTCAAACACTAGAAAGTATCTAGTATTCCAAGAATCCCCAAATGAGCTAAGAGAGTAAGTGAAATTCCCAGGCCAAATAAATTTGAGAAAGGCTATACATTTAAAATCTCCCTCCCAGAGATTGACAAAGTATATTAGCATATTAAAGCCTTTGAGACATCCTACATTAGGCCAAAAAAAAAAAACAGTTTAACAAATTTCCCCTGGGGAATGCTTTTATCTTTGCATATTATTAACATATCAGAAGAATTTCTCATCCACACCAGTTTAGGAAACCCTGCTGTAGCAAATCTATGATCTGTGGATTCCTGTTAGGTTTTACACTGAGAGGTTCTTCTCTATCTTGTCTCTAGATTTAGGGAATCACGCTACCTTCAGGACTTGGAGCCCTCCCTTTGACTATCTTTAGTGAAGACTAGTGACACCACCATTTACCTTGGGGATCCTTTTATAACATCATGGCGGGTGGGAGAGACTGACAAAAGATTACACGAGGACAAAGATGGTTGAGATTTCAGCAAGAGACAATGTCTTTAATCAAGGCTAATGAAATTACCTGCTCTGTGAAAGAATTAGTAATTTATTAGAAACCTTCCTAGAAGGATGTGATTGAGGACAGGATCCAAGTACCTCCTTACATATCTGGAGGAAGAATCAACTAAACAATCACTTTAAATTAAGACATACAATTGGAGATGGAAACATATTTTGAAGTTCTGATGAAAAAAAGAATCATGATGTAATGCCCACAGAAATGGGTGATCTATGTTATGAGTTGAAAAGGGAAAAATAGTGGCGCACAAATATGTCAGTATGACAGTGTGCTATCTCCAGCATTACTCAGAGAAGAATCCAGAATAACATGATTTAGGTTGGTCCCAATGTGAAGCCTGATGGAGTCTAGCCTCAACTGGCAGCCAACCTCTGCTTCCATCTTATTAAAGTGATGATTAAAGTACAACCAACCTTTTTCTTAAAAAAAAAAGCTATTCTACATATATACTAGTATTTAAATTCATCCACATGTCAAGAATCCCTAGGCAATTGTCATTTACATAAGGCTTAAAATAATGTTTTGACTCCAGGCTCCCTCTACTGTCTTTGCAATGACAAACATTTTATGGCCCTCTTCTGAAAAGATTCCAACATTTATGAAGTCAAAGGAAACATAATCTTATGCAGTAATATGATAACCATAGTATGATAATCAGGAAGTTCAACATTTGGAGAAAGTTGGAAAAATTATAAACTAATTAATGAAGTGTTTACATAGAACCATATGAAGTCATTATTTGACCATTTTTAATCTACAAATGGTAGTTTCATATGATTCAACCTTACATATGAACATTTTATTGTCAGAGAATAGTGTGTGTGTGTATGTGTGTTGACTGATTATTACTTTTAATAAATAATCTCTACTATGAAATTCCCTAAAGACATTGGTTAATTTACATAGTGTTTCTTGACCCAAATTAACTGCAGGGTATGTTAACTCTAGTGCCTTATAGGAATGTATGCCAACCTGGGTTTAGAAGAAAGAAATCTGCCATCCGGAAAAAGTGTGAAGAAACAAAATGTTTCACACAGGAAGATAAATGAAAGAAATGTAGAAAAGTCTTATGTTTACAAGGGAAAGCTGAAAATAAAATAGTTAACATTTTAAATATGAGAGGAGGAAGTAGGGCAATTTGCATGTACTTCAAACAATCTCACACTATTGAGAAAACCTGCAAATCCTGGCAAGAATTAGAGGTGAAAACCAAAGTCAATACACTTCAAAAACCCTTGATGTTTCACAGGCACTAATAAGAAAGCATCTTCCGAGTAAGTTCATACCTTCTACAAGATAAATATTAATTTTGTTGGTAATTTTCCAAAAAGTTAATATTTTACAGTTCAGAATTTTGTTTGCTTTTTTAAGCTGGAAAAATGCTTTTTGAAGTTGTTTTCATAGTCTAATTCAGTCTAAGACTGAAAGATGCTATCAAAGATTTATTTACAAAAATGTTCATCAAAACCTTATTTTTATAGTTACTATTCACCACTTAAGTAGTCTATACCTACCATAATGCCTAATATATAGGAAGTATTCAATATATATTCTTGAAAGAATTACAGAAGAAAATTTGGAAATATCCAAATTGGGGACAGGTTGAACAAATTATGGATAAATTGTGGCTTAAACATAATATACAATATTATATGGCCACTAAAAATATTTTGAGGCCTTTTTAAAGACATTGGAGAAGTGTTAAGATATTAGGGAGAATGTTAAGTGAAGAGGTAGGTAACAATGTATATACTAATACAAATCATATACAGTAAATATATATGAACACAAAGAGTCTGGAAGGTTAAATAAAATTATTGACTGAGGTGGTTTTTATATTTTTCTTTTTTTTTCTCTGTATGTTGCAAATTGTCTATCATGAGCACATATTACTTTCATAATCAGAAAAACACTACATGTTAAACACTCTATGATGCTTTGCTAAAATTTAGAACTGTAGTAAAAATTTACCCACTAAAAACTGTGGAGTTTAATAGAAGTTAGCTGTTGTAGAGGGGTTCAGTATTTTGTAAAAGGGGGTTTTGGCTTTTCCCTTCACTTTGTTAGAACAAACCCTCTCTAGATAGATAGACACTGTTGGTAATTTATTCAGTGGCCTGAATGCACAAACCAGAGCTAAACTATGCTCTAGTTTTGAGTATTACACCAACAATAACTTCTGCACAAAAGTTATAGAGATAGGTGAATTATTTCTAAAGTTATACAAACAAAGATGAAATGTAATTTTTTTTTTCATCAGAGAGAAATGAAATACCTATGAAGGGTTCAAACAGGCACTGGGCCAGGAACTTTATCTAAATGATCTTTATCCTTCCAGCTACCCTGGAAATAGGTACTTTTATTCATATACATAATATTACATAGAATTAACAACAATACCTAAGAGTTATTGATCAGCTGTCATGTGCCAAGCACTGTGTCGGGGGCTTATTGTCTCTCATTTAGTGTCAGGAGATACCAGGGCAAGTAGTGTTATTATCCCCACTTTGCACTTGAAGACCCTGATATCCAGGGTAGAAGCCAGATCTAACCACTCCTTCATGCAGAGAAAATAGTTTTATTCTCCAAGGTCATTAAACCATTTTTACCTCTTCTTTCAAAAACAATAAATAAACATTGAAAACACTGCATTCTACATATGGATTTGAGCTCTTGTTGAAAGGAAGAGGAGTAGGAAGAGGAACTTCAGTCAGTTAAACTTGGGATTTGCTTATATTTCCTTGGAATAGGACAATGGGAATAAGTCACATGTTACTCACATATCAATACTAAGCAAATTCATCAAAACTAATATTTTCAAAGGTATCGATCAAGAAATATAATAAATTTCCCTTTGCCTTGACTGAACAAAAAGTCTTCAGACTTAAGACATCAGGTATATAAGGATGTTCCAATACTAGAGGAGGTAGTGGTTTGCTATTAATCAAACTAGGGATATACTTGTCAATGACTTATCCATTTCTTTTTAAAACTTCTATTCTGGCTTTTTTCCTTTGCCTTCTTCCTACCATCTGGGACTCCAAGGGGATTTGGAATGAATGTGGGCAGATGACTAAGAGAATTTAGAAATAAGTGACTCTCCCTATACTCTTGGTTCCTGAAATGGGCCAGTTGGTTCTATTTTAAGAAGAAGAATTACAATTCTTTAAGCATCCTAAAAGCTCTACATTTCAGAACTTTATAGACTTTATGTCATTTGAAGCTCATAACCATCTACCAAGGTACATATTTCCAGGGAGCACCTAACCCCAGAATTTAAATAGCAATTATACTTCGTATCCTGTGGCTACTTAGTGAAATTCGAATATCCAAATTTGATTCCAACAACTGGGCTTCCCTCCAAACACGTTGCCTAGAAACAAATCGATCCCAATGACTTACAAGTAATTCCTTCCTAGAAGCCAAGCTTGAGGGACACTTGGAATTTTCTAATAGAAATGCTCCCCCACCCCCTTCTGTGACCAAAGCAGTTATTTAAGCAGGAAAACTTCTCATCGGCCAATGTCAATCTCACATCCCAGGACTTGGCCTCCTCTAGTGCGCTGAGGAAGTACCTAGTTCTAATCACTTGGATCTGCTATCTGGGGAAGTTAGCGACCAGAGAGCCACGGGAAACACATAGTCTTCTTGGGGCAACCTCAGGTTGGGGTCCAAGTCCTGCAGGGCACGTTTATCCACATGCAGGAACAACCCTCTCGCCCAACTCTATACTTCTTTTACTCCACAAGGTTAAAACACTAACTAGGCCACCGCACCTTTTTCCC
Source organism: Smutsia gigantea (assembly GCA_032199065.1). Lineage (NCBI taxonomy): Eukaryota > Metazoa > Chordata > Mammalia > Pholidota > Manidae > Smutsia > Smutsia gigantea. Next base: position 122,264 of record JAVSCE010018136.1, on the reverse strand, counting down.
TCTCCCCCCTACGAATAGGATCAGGTATGGACAACGACATTCCAATCTCCCTCCCTTCTGCCCTTCTCAAAGTAGACGGTGCGAGGGCAGACAAGCGTTTGAAGGTGTATGCACCCAATTCCCAGCGCAGCGGAAACCCTGGAATAGGCGGGTACTCCTACTCTTAGACCGGGCTCTGTCGCTGGGCGCGGGCTGTTACTCCGCTATCCTTCCCGGTCCCGCCCCTGCCCCGCCCCTCGGCCCTTCCGCCTCTCCCCCCAGCCGCACCCCCGGCTCTGGTCGCGCGCGGTCTCGTCTCCTTGGCGACGCGCCGTCTGCGGCTACCGACTCCACACTCCGCGCCTACCGCGAGCTAACGCTCCAGCTGTCTGCCCCGCAGTTGGTCAGTGTGAGAGCGCCGCCAGCGGGCAGAGGCGACGCGGCGACTCCGAGTACCCGCAGCCCGACCCAGCCCTCACTCCGGACTCTCCCAAGCCCGGGTCCTGACCCGCAAACCTCTGCCCACCCCAGGTTCGGGCTCTGGGGCCCACGGCTGCCGAAGCTGCGCGCGAGAAGGTAGGATCCGAACGGCGGGAGGCGCCCCCCGCACTTCCTCCTCTGGCTGCAGTCCGCCGGGAGGCAGGGTACAGCGCTTGCGTCCGCGCGCCCGTGAGCGATACCTGGGCGGTTCCGACTGGTCTCCGATCTGCCGGTTTGCACGCGCCAACAGCCCGCCAGCCCCCCAAACAAAACAGTCACCGTCCAGCCCAGGGCTTCGGCTACTTCTCTCGGGCTCCCCCATCCTTTCTAAACTTTATTTTACTTTTTTTTTTTTTTCACTTTTTTTTTTGTAAACGGTTTAATGGCCAGTAGGAGCGAGCATTCACTGGCTGTAGTCAGGACGTCGTTACTCGCTAGACACAACTTGCTTGGTCATAAAAAATTTCGATAGAATTTGGACATATCATTTAACCTCCCTGAGCCTTGTTTTCATCTGTAAAATGATGGGCTTGCGTAGTGGGTCACTTCTAAGGTCCAGTCTTCAGCCTTTTATGAGATTACAAAATTGATTTGAGATTTCCAAAACCAAGATGTGGTCGTCTTTTGACTACTCAAACTACAGTGTGCCCTGTAGCGTTTAAATTAACACGCAGCGTAATTTTAAAGTTTGCGTTTGTCTTCCCAGAGGGCATAGGTGAATTAGATGAATCTCCTCTTTTCCCCCGGAAACCCCTGGAAGGTGTTTTTTAAAAATAAGTCTGAAAAAGATCGAAAATGTCTTCCGATTTGTTCGTTCTCCTGCAAATTAAATACACTGATCCCCAAATCTAATTAATTTTTTCTTTTTTCTTTTTTTTTTGCTAACTGAAGTTTTGTTTTTTTAATTTCATGAAAACGAGCACTGCTCTTTATGTTGTTAAGACTTTACCAGAGCTGAATTCCAACACCTTTGTAGGGATTCCACTGCACTACTCTAGAATTCCAGAGTTTCCTACCCTCAACCCTCACCACCACCATTTGAATTAAGTCTTCAGTGTTTTCTTCCCATCTTTTGCACCACCCGGTGTCAATTCTGCACTTAGAAGTGGCGTCCTTTGTCAGAGTTCACCTTCAACACTGTCTTTGGTAGGCTGTAGGTAGCAATTGTGGTCATTATAATTGTAGTAGGAAATAAGTGCTATTATTTGTATTAGCTATTTACAATAGCTATTTACAACCCTTACAATAACTCTATGAGGTAGTATTTTTATCCTCATTTTACAGTAGAGGAAAGTGGATTGTAGACTGGTTAAGGAATTGCACAGGATCACACAATTTGCTGGGATTTGAACATAGGCAATCTGACTCGAGAGTCTGGGCTCCTAGCACTATACTATACTGTAAGGGAAATATATAAAATTCATGTGTGGTTACTTTAATTTTTTAATTAAAAATTTTTTTATTAAAGTATCATTGATATACATACAATGTTATGGTTTCACATAAACAACACTGTGGTTTCAACATTCACCCATATTATCAAGTCCTCAGGCTCTCTATTGCGGTCACTGTCTATCAGTGTAGTAAGATGCTATAGAATCATACTGGTCTTCTCAGTGCTGTACTACCTTCCCTGAGATCTACCTATATTATGATTGCAAATTATAGTGCCTCTTAATCCCCTTCTACCTCCCCTTTGGTAACCACAACCACTAGTCCCTTCTCTGTGTCTGTGAGTCTGCTGCTATTTTGTTCCTTAGTTTTGTTGGTGGTTTACACTCCGTAAATGAGTGAAAGTCATTTGTTATTTGTCTCTCTCCACCTGGGTTATTTCACCAAGTATAATACCCTCTATCCATCTATGCTGTTGCAAATGGTAAGATTTCTTTTCTTTTTATGGCTGAATAATATTTCATTGTGTGTTTGTACCACTTCTTCTTTATCCATTCATCTACTGATGGACACTTAGGTTGCTTCCATATCTTGGCTATTGTAAATAGTGCAGCAGTAAACATAAAGGTGCATATGTCTTTTCAACGCAGGGATCTTGTTTTCTTCGGGTAAATTCCTAGGAGTGGAGTTCCTGAGTCAAATGGTATTTCCATGTTTAGTTTTTTTAAGGAACCTCTATATTGCTTTCCACAATGGTTGAAGTAGTTTGAATTCCCACCAGCAGTGTAGGAGGTTTCCCCATTCTCCTCTCCTCCCCAGCATTTGTTGTTGTCTGTTGTTTGGATGTTGGCCATCCTAACTGGTGTGAGGTGATATCTCATTGTGGTTTTATTTTGCATTTCCCTGATGATTAGTGATGTGGAGCATCTTTTCATGTGCCTGTTAGCCATCCATATTTCTTCTTTGGAGAAATGTCTGTCCAGATCCTCTGCTCAGTTTTTAATTAGGTTATTTGTTTTTTGGGTGTTGAGGCATGTGACTTCTTTTTATATTTTGGATGTTAACCCCTTATTGAATAAATCATTTACGAATATATTCTCCCATACTATAGGATACCTTTTGTTATACTGATGGTGTCCTTTGCTGTACAGGAGCTTTTTAGTTTGATGGAGTCCGACTTACTCATTTTTTATTTTCTACCCCTTGCCTGAGGATATGTGTTCAGGAAAAAGTTGCTGATGTTTCCTTCTAAGAGCTTTATGGTTTCATGACTTACTGTGGGAAAGTTGGTGTTCCTATGGCCAGGATACTCACTGAATTTAAACTACCTGATGATGTAACTGGCCTGTTGCTAGGCTGCTGCTTCCACACCTTTAGGCAATAAGCTATTATTGCACTATATAGAGAGCTGGGCCCAGTGCTCTGGGCGGAGGCAGAGATGCTAGTGCTCAACCTATCCACCAGGAGAACAAGTCAGGTAATAAACTCTTTCACCCATAGCAAAGTTCTACTGTCATTTCTTTGGTCACACTGAATCTATAGCAAACTTGCTGGCGGCTGAAACACATTGGTGAGACAATTGGTGAACTTGGCAGGGTTCATTCTTGACCAAGGAAAAAGACAGGCTGCCCTTATGGGAGGGGTGCTTCAGCAGGCTTCCCCTGTGAATGGGGAGACAGTGGATTGTACCCCAGTGGGTATGTGGTCTGAGGTGGCTTGCCTCCTAGAGGGCTGGGCCTCACCCCAGGGCTGGAGGCAAGTGGAGGAGATACCTGAGGCAGTAAGGATAGCCCTTGGTATGGTAAGTAGGTCTTTTGAGAGACAGAGTGCCCGTGAGGCAGTGGGGACTGTGGGTTGGCTGCTTCTCACAGTATTAAAAGTCTACAGAAGAGAAGGACACGCTCCTGAAAAAGACCCAAGAAATGGCAGCATGAGAAAGTGAACTGCAAACTTCTGTAGATTCCCTGAAGAAGGAAATGGCATTGATGTGAGAGAAGGCAGCACAAGAATGCTGGCAGCAAGGTGCCATTGAAGTGGTAAAAGATTCCTTACTGAATGAGATGGCAGTGCTGCCAGGTGTTCTGAAGGAGGAAGAGGCTGTGAAGGAAAAGAGGAACTCCTGAGGGAAGCACAGGTGGAGGTGGCACGAGAATGCCAGCTGCGAAGCACTGAGGTGAAAGAGAGCTTATGAAGACTGAGCTAGCATTGCTGTGAGGCACGGTAGAAAAGGTAAAGGTTGTAGAAGAGGAGGCACTCAGGGGAGGGGAGAGAAAGGTGCCATCAGCCCTGGAAATGGAGGAGCTGGGGAAGGATGAAGGGGTGGTGCCAGAGGCACTGACCTCTCCTCTATTGAAAGCATGCCCAGTGGTTGTAAAGAAAATAAAGACTCAGCAGCTGAAGGTTCCCCAAGGAGAGGAGCAGCCCCCTCCCCAGGTCGTGGAGCACTCTATGGTCCACCCCTGTACTCAGGCTGAGCTGGTGGACTTGGGCTCCCGGTTTAGGCAGAAGCCCTCGGAGTCAACATCAGCTTGGCTCCTGCATCTGTGGGACTTAGGGGTAGATGGAATTGTTCTGTCAGGATCAGAGGTGGTAAAACTGTCTTTCCTGACAGTGCAGCCTGCCTTGAGGCAGCAATTACAAAATGCACATCAGACCCCAGGGAATCACTTCCTCCTTAATTGCCTTATGGCTGCACTTTGTGCTGTGTGGCCCACTCAGGGTGATCTACCATCCTCTCCTGCTAGAAGACAGACATATGCTGAGCTCCAACAGGTGTTATGAGAGCTAGGCATAAGAAATGCCATCGATAGTCCAGAGAATAATGGCCCAGATGAAGAGATTTTCACTACTGGGATGAGAAATATTGTGCTTCAAATGACTGCCACATCCCTCTTTGGGTTTTTAGTGGCCATTGTTTCCCCTCACTTAGAGCATCCCATAAGTGAGATGATGCTTACAGTAGCTGACTTAGGAAAGGTTGAAGCAATGAGAACATGGAAAGCAATAAGGTCTGCTACTCACAAGTAGAATTTAATGGGCCCTGTGAAGGTTACAAGGACCCAGATGTGGGTTGATTTAATATGGGCAGGAGCAGATGGAAGGTAATTAGACAGGAAGTCAAATAGGATCTTACTAGAGCTATGGCAACAGCTGAAACCAGAGCCACAGTTCCAGCAATTAAGACCAAAGAGGCAGAGGTCACAGACAAGCCACAGTCCAGCCTGTGTGTTTGCAAGACTTCCTGCTGGAGAGCAAGCCAACCTCACTTGAGCCCACACAGAAAGGTGATTGGGGAACACGGTTTGACTGAGGGGAAGGTCAAAGTACCTGCCCTGAGGGACCGGGGGTGACCGGAGGCCATATTTTGAAATAGCTATCCATTGGTCCCCAGTGAACACACAATGTGTCCTGGCTCAGCTGGACACAGGGGCTGAATGTTCACTGATTCGTGGTAACCCCAGTCAGTTCCCCAGGATCCCCACTATCATAAATGGATACAGGGGTAAGGCTATCAGAGGGAAACAAGCCCAAATCCCTTTGGGAATAGGGCGTCCACCCCCCAAAGGAGTATACTGTGTATATATCTCCTATCCATGAGTATATTTTGCGGATTGATATCCTGCAGGGTCTGTGGTTGCAGACCACTGCAGGTGAGTTCAGACTGAGAGTATGTGTGGTGAAATCAGTTCTGAGGGGACATGGTAGGCACCCACCCATAGCTTTGCCTGTGCCTTGATGGGTGACTAATACCAAAAAATACAAACTGCCTGGAGGGCGTAAAGAAAACGGAGAAACTCTCCAGGAACTGGAAAAGGTGGGTATTATAAAGCCCACCCATAGTCCATTCAATTCCTCAGTGTGGCCAGTAAAAAAGCTAGATGGCTCCTGCGTATGACTGGATTACAGAGAACTGAATAAGGTCATACCCCCTATGCATGCTGCTGACCCCTCTACTGCAGGCTTGATGGATACCCTCAGCCATGAACTAGGAACACACCATTATGTGGTAGATCTTGCTAATGCCTTCTTTTCCATTGATATTGAGCAGGAAAGTCAGGAACAGTTTGCCTTCACGTGGGAAGGACAGCAATGGACTTTCACCGGCCTTCCACAGGGCTACCTCCACAGCCCCATCATCTGTCATGGACCTGTAGCCCAGGACTTGGCTACATGGGAGTCACCATCAACAGTGTGGCTGTACCATTATATTGATGATGTCATGCTCACGTCCGATTCTCTTTCAGATCTAGAAGGTGCAGAACCTAGACTACTGCAACATCTACAGAAGAAAGGATGGGCTGTGAACAGTACCAAGGTGCAAGGACCTGGTTTGTCTGTCAAATTCTTGGGGGTCATCTCTTCGGGTAAGACCAAAGTTATACCAGAAGTAGTTATAGATAAAGTCCAGTCCTTTCCTACCGCTACAACTGTAGCATTGCTACAGGAGTTTTTGGGTCTTCTAGGCTACTGAAGAGTGTTTATCCCACACTTGTCAGAAATTCCGAAGCCCTTATACCGGTTGGTACGAAAGGTGTCAGATGGGACTGGGATGAGACATGTGCATCTGCCTTTACTACAGCAAAATGGGCAGTCAGGGCCATGTGAACCTTGAATGTGATAGACCCATCAAGGCCCTGTGAGCTGGATGTTCATGTGACTGAAGACGGTTATGGCTAGGGTCTCTGGCAGCGGCTTGAACAAACTCTCCAACCCTTTGGATTCTGGTCACAACTCTGGAAAGGGGCAGAGGTACGATACACTTTGATAGAAAAACAACTGGCTGCTGTGTATCACGGCTTGCTGGCTACAGAACCCATCACTGGAATGGCCCTGATTAAGGTAATAACCACCTATCCATCATGGGGTGGCTACGAGATTGGACCCAAAAGCCAAGAAGTGGTGGGGCACAAATGCCTACAGGGGCCAAGTGGGGTGCTTACCTACAGCAGCATAGTGCACTTTCTAGTAGCCCCTTAAGTGAAGAATTCCAATGCTTATTGGGGCCAGTGTCATATACTAGTGAAAAGCAGGAAGAACTTGCTTTTGAACCATTAGTAGCAGAGAGTCCCTATTGGGAGGGAGGAGCCCCAATACCTGAAGATGCTTGGTACACAGATGGCTCCAGCTGTTGGCAGCCCCAAAGTGGAGGGCCATATCTTTCTGTCCTAAGACTGAGACAATATGGATGGAAGTTGGTGAGGGGAAGAGCAGCCAATGGGCAGAGTTGTGGGCTGTGTGGCTTGTGATCAGCCGGGAGCCCTCCCCTATAGTTGTCTGCACTGACAGCTGGGCTGTCTATTGAAGCTTGACCCTGTGTCTCCCAACTTGGTACCATGCCAACTGGCTGGTTGGTCACCGACCCCTTTGTCTGCAAGAATTGTGGCAAGACTTATGGGCCTGTGGTCAGACTAAAATGATTACAGTATACCATGTGACAGGTCATTTGCCACTGGCATCCCCAGGAAATGATGAAGCAGATACATTGGCCCAGATACGTTGGTTAGAAGGAAAGCCTGCCTCTGATGTAGCCCAATGGTTATATCAGTGTTTGTTACATGCGGCGCAAAAGACAATGTAGGCTGTAGCCCATTGGTGGGGCTTGTCTTTGACCTTTGATGAAGTTAGCAGAGCCCGGCAGGAGTGTGTCATGTGTTCCAAAAGGGACTTATACCGAGTTCCACAGCAACATGGGACAATAGCTAAGGGGCCTATACCCCTCGTCAGGTGGAAGATAGACTGTATTGGGCCCCTGTCTGTGTCAGAAGGATATCAGTATGCCATGACTTGTGTGGACACAGTTACTGGACTTCTGGTTGCTTTTCCTACCCATTGTGCAGACCAGCAGACAACCAAAAGAGGCCTGGAGTGTCTCTTTGCCACCTATAAATGACCACAGGTAATTGAATGTGATCAGGGCACCCATTTTACTGGACATACACTGCAAGAATAGGTGCAACACCTGGGAATCAAATGGAAGTTTCATGTGCCATAAAATCCTACCACAGCAGGCATGATAGAGAAGCATAATGCCTTGTTAAAATCCGGACTAAAGTCAGATACTAATAGTCTGCAGGGATGGTCAGTCTGCTTCTGGACCTTGCTACGGCATTTGAACGAGTGCCCTGAGCCCCGTAGACATGTTAACACGTATGGCTGCCTCCCTTATACAACTGCAAGTACAAACCAAGGAAGAATCACTAAGCTGAGGTTTGGCCACCAGAATAATATCTTGCTGTCAGCACCAACTGCACTGAACCCTGGAGACTCCATTGAGTGGACGTGGCCTTGGACCTTTCAGCCCATGGACCAATGATGGCTGGCTCTCCTGGCACCTTGGGGACAAGGCCTGGAAGCTGGCCTTCTGTGTATTCCTAGAATAGCAGCAGAGTGGACTCAAAAGGTCAAGGTAGTATATCCTGACTGGCCAGAAGGTAGGAGCATCTTACCAGGGAGTTTGGTTATATCATTATGGCCAGTGCATGCACCTCCAATAGCACTGTATATAGACCCTTCAGTAACCCCCACAGAGAAAGGAGTAAAAGTATGGTATACTAGACCTGGAAGGGACCCCCGTCCTGCTACAGTCCTGTCACAGGACCACTCTCTTGCATGCATCCTACCTTATGGACAAGATTTGCCTATGTTGGTGGCATTAAAACGTGTGTCTAATCGCCCCTAAGGTCTTTGCGGATTGAAAACCTCCTCTGGCTTGAGGATTGTTATAATTTTTGTTCAAAATCTTGTATTTTAATTTTTGTGACTATCTCTAAGTTGTTGTTCATATCACCCCTAAGGTCTTTGTGGATTAGGAACTTCCTCTGGCTTGAGGATTATTATAATTTTTGTTACCTGTATCAAAAGCTTTTATATTAATTCTTGTTATTATCTCTGAGCTGTTGTTATCCTCTGTTGCTGTTGTGGAATCTGGTTACAGTGCTCCAGCTTTCTTGCACAGGGACTATTGTGGAAGATTGAGAGCATGTAGATTGTAAGATGAGAATCCTGGATGGCTGAAGTGTGGGAAAGTTGGGGTTCCTATGGCCAGGATTCTCACTGAACTTAAACCACTTGATGATGTAACTGGCCTGTTGCTAAGCTACTGCTTCCACACCCGTACACAATTAGCTATTATTGCACTATATAGAGAGCTCAGCCCAGTTCTCTGGGCGAAGATAGAGACGCTAGTGGTCGACCTACTGCCGGGAGAACAAGCTGGGTAATAAACCCTTTCACCCCAAAGAAATGTTCTACTATCATTTCTTTGGTCACACTGAATCCATTGCAAAATCTCTGGGGGCTGAAACCCATTGGCAAGACACTTAACATTCAGGTTTTTCATTCATTTCAGGTTTACTTTTGCATATAGAGCTAGACAATAATCCAGTTTCATTCTCTTATATGTAGTTGTCCAGTTTTTCCAGTACTGGTTGATGAAGAGGCTGTTTTCCCCATTGTATATTCATGGCTTCTTTATCAAATATTTATTGACCATATATGTGTGGGTTTATATCTTGGGCTTTCTATTTTGTTCTATTGATCTAGGGCTCTGTTCTTGTACCAGTACCCAATTGTTTTGATTACTGTGGCTTTGTAGTAAAGCTTGACGTTGGGGAGCATAATCCCCCCAGGCTCATTTTTCCTTCTCAGGATTGCTTTGGCTATTCAATGTTTTCTGTGGATCCATATGAATTTTAGAGCTATTTGTTCTAGTTAGTTTGAAGAATGCTGTTGGTGTTTTGATAGGGATTGTGTTGAATCTATAAATTACTTTGGGCACAATATTCATTTTGACAGTATTATTTCTTCCTATCCATGAGCACAGGATAGATTTCCATTTATTGGTGTCTTCTTTAATTGCTCTCGTGCATGTGGTATTTTATTCCTTTTGATGCAATTGTAAATGGAGTTTTTCACCCAATTTCTCTTTCTCCTAATTCATTGTTAGTATATAGGAATTCAACAGATTTCTGTGCATTAATTTTGTATCCTGCAACTTTGTTGAATTCAGTTATTAGTTATAATAGTTTTGGGGTAGAGTCCCTAGGGTTTTCTATGTATAATATCATGTCTTCCACAAACAGTGACAGTTTAACTTCTTCCTTACCAGTTTGGATGCCTTTTATTTCTTTGTGTTGTCTGATTGCTGTCTCTAGGACCTCCAATACTATGTTGAATAAAAGTGGTGAAAGTGGGAAACCCTGTGTTGTTCCCAATCTTAGAGGAAAAGCTTTCAGCTTTTGGCTGTTAAGTATGATGTTTGCTGTAGGTTTGTCATATATGGCGTTTATTATGTTGAGGTACTTATCCTATACCCATTTTGTTGAGAATTTTTATCATGAATGGATGTTGAATTTTGTAAAATGCCTTTTCAGCATGTATTAAATATGATAATGTGATTTTTTGTCCTTTTTTGTTGATAGAGTGCATGATATTGATTTTCAAATATTGTACCATCCTTGCATCAATGGAAAAATCCTACTTGATCATGATGGGTGATCTTTTTAATGTATTTTGTAATTTTGTTTGCTAATATTTTGTTGAGGATTTTTGCATCAATGTTCATCAGGGATATTGATCTGGAATTTTCTTTTCTTGTGGTGTCTTTGGTTTTGGTATTAGAGTGATGCTGGCCTCGTAGAATGACTTTGGACATATTCCCTTCTCTTCTACTTTTTGTAATACTTTAAGAAGAATGGGTATTAGCTCTTTAAATGTTTGATAAAATTCAGCGGTGAAGCCATCTGTGCTTGGGATTTTGTTCTTAGGTAATTTTTTGATTACCAATTTGATTTCAATGCTGGTAATTTGTTCAGATTTTCTGTTTCTTCCTGGGTCAGTCTTGGGAGCTTGTAGTTTTCTAGAAAGTTGTCACATTTTTTCTAGGTTGTCCAATTTGTTGGCATATTATTTTTCATAGTATTCTCTAATAATTCTTTGTGTTTCCGTGATGTCTATTGTGATTTTTCCTTTTTCATTTCTGACTCCGTTTATGTGTGTACTTCTCTTTTCTTCTTGATGAGTCTGGCTAGGGATTTGTCTATTTTGCTATTTTCTCATGGAACCAGCTCCTGGTTTCATTGATTCTTTGTATTGTTTTATTCTTCTCAATATTATTTATTTCTGCTTTAATCTTCATTATGGCCCTCCTTCTACAGACTTTGGGTCTCATTTGCTCTTCTTTTTCTAGTTTCATTAATTGTGAGTTTAGAATGTTTGTTTGGGATTGTTCTTGTTTCCTGAAATAAGCCTGTATTGCTACATACTTTCCTCTTAGAAATGCCTTTGCTGTATCCCACAGGTTTTGGGATGTTGAGTTGTTTTCATATGTCTCCATATGTTGCTTTATGTCTATTTTTATTTGGTTATTGATCCATTGATTATTTAGGAGCATGTTGTTAAGCCTCAATGTGTTTGTAGGCTTTTTTATTTTCTTTGCATAATTTTTTTGTAGTTTCATACCATTGTGGTCTGAGAAGCTGCTTCATTAAATTTCAATCTTTTTTAATTTATTGAGGCTCTTCTTGTGGCCTAGTATGTGATCTATTCTGGAGAATGTTCCATGTACACTTGAGAAGAATGTGTATCCTGCTGCTTTTGGATGGAATGTCCTGTAGATGTCTGTTAAGTCCATCTGGTCTGGTGTATGGTTCAGTGCCTGTGTTTCCTTACTTATTTTCTGTCTGATTGATGTGAGTGGTGTGTTAAAGTCTCCTAAAATGAATGCATTGCAATCTATTTCCTCCTTTAATTCTGTTAGTATTTGTTTCACATATTTATGTGCTCCTATGTTGGGTGCATAGATATTTATAATGGTTATATCCTCTTGTTGGACTGACCCCTTTATCATTATGTAATGTCCTTTGTCTCTTGTTACTTTCTTTGTTTTGAAATCGATTTTGTCTGATGTAAGTACTGCTACTCCTGCTTTTTCTCCCTATTATTTGCATGAAATATCTTTTTCCATACCTTCACTTTTAGTCTGTAAATGTCTTTGAGTTTGAAATGAGTCTCTTGTAGGCAGCATATAGATGGGTCTTGTTTCCTTATCCATTCTGCTACTCTATGTCTTTTGACTGGTGCATTCAGTCTATTTACATTTAAGGTGATTATTGATAGAAATGTACTTACTGACATTTTTTAATTGTTTTCTGATGTTTTTCCATATCTCCTCTCTGTTCCTTTCTTTCTTTCTTTCTTTTATTCTTCTCTGTTTATTAATGGTTTTCTTATTATTCATGGTATTGTAATTGTATTCCTCTTTTTAAAATTTATTTATTTTTGTATGTGTTTGTTTATTGCAGGCTTTAGTTTTGTGGTTACCAAAGGTTCAAGGATAGCTTCCTTACTATATAATAGTCTACGTTAAATTGCTGAATACTCTATTTCAAACACAATCTTAAGGTACTTTTTTTTCCCTTCTTCTTCCTTCTTCTCCATACTTTTCATATTAGATGTCATAATCTGCCTTTTTGTGTTATCCCTTGATGAATTTTGTGTATAGTTCATTTGCTCCTTTTGTTTTGTTTTAATTTTATACTTTCTTGGTAGTTAGTTGTTCTATCTTTACTGTGGGTTTATTTTCACTGGTGAAAGCTATTTAGCCTTAGGGCCATTTCTACCTACAGCAATCACTTGACTGTATCATGTAAGACTGGCTTAGTGGTGGTGAATTCCTTCAACTTTTGTTTATCTGGAAATTGTTTAATCCTTGCTTCAAATTTAAATGATAATCTTTCCAGGTAGGGAATTCTTGGTTGGAGATCCTTCTGTTTCAGTACATTAAATACATCATGCCACTCCCTTCTAGCCTGTAGAGTTTCTGTTGAGAAGTCTGCTGATAGCCTGATGGCATTTCCTTTATAAGTATTCCTTTTTCTCTCTCTGGCTGCTTTCAACACACTCTCCTTATCCTTGATCTTTGCCATTTTATTATTATATGTCTTGGTGTTGTCTTCCTGGGGTTCCTTTTGTTAGGGGATCTCTGTGCTTTCATGACCTGTCTATTTCCTTCTCCAGAATGTATAAGTTTTCAACGATTATTTTCTTAAAGAGAGTTTCTATCCCTTTGTCTCTCTCTTCTCCTTCTGGTACCCCTATCATGTGAATATTGTTTTGTTTGGATTGGTCACATAGCTCTCTTATCATTCTTTCATTCCTAGAGATCTTTTTTCTCTCTGTTCCTCAGCTTCTTTGATTCCCTGTTCTCTAATTTCTATTTACCATCTCCTGTACATGGTCTAATCTACTTTTAAATCCCTTCTTTGTATGTTCCATTTCAGACACTGTATTTTTCAGCTCTGAGTGGCTCTTTTTCAGATTTTTTGTCTCTTTGTTGAAGTCCCCCCTGAGATCTTGAATACTTTAAATCTGTAAACGTGTTTATGACTTTCATTTTGAAATCTTTATTGAGAAGACTGGTAATCTCTGTTTCATTTAGCCCTCTTTCTGGGGTTCTGTCTTGCAGTTTTGTTTGGATCAAATTCCTCTGCCTCCTCATTTTTTCAGGGATTCTGTGTTTCTTCCCTTGTATTAGATGGCTCTGTTATGCTTTCTGGTTTAAAGAGTAATATGAAGAAGGTTTGATGTACTGACCAGAAGCTCAAGATTCTTTACTCTCCAGTGCCTGGCTCTATTTTGTGTGGGCCCCAGTTGTTGGCATGCTGTGGGCAGCACCACCTTTCTGTCTGGCTTCTGTAGTGGTCTGAGTCTGAGTGGGAAGTTTGCTTGAGCTGCTGCCTTTGTGATCAGCTCAGGAATCTCTGTTGAGCTTGCTGTGGGTGGGGCCACCCTCTGCCTGTCCTGCAGCAATGGTGGGGCTGCAGGGTTAATGGGATGGGTGGACCGATGTGCCTCAGCCGGGCACACAGCCCTGGGTTTGGACACACACAGGTTGGAAGAAGCTCTTGGGGCTGACTCCTCCAGGCATCTCTCTGGTTGGGCTGAAATGTAGCCAAGCAAGCTGGGAGAGTCTCCCTCTATCTGCCAGGCAGCAAAGTCTGATGCTGCTGCTGGGCCAAGTGGGTTTGTTCCCAGAAGCACGTGCAGGGAAGTGCCTCAGGGCTGTGTTGCCAGCAACGGGGATGGAGTGTCTGGGGCTCCTGAGAGTTCTCAATCTGTTGGCCAAGGGCAGGCTGGGGAGGAATCCTCCATGTGCCCTTTCTTCTGAGGAGAGAGTTCTGTCCAACCCTCATCCACTCTGGCACTGCTGGAAAGTCTTTCAAACTGCTGTCTTTGCTTTGGGTCTCAGGACTGGTGGAGCATGCTGGCCCTCCACAAGCAGCTGTAGTCTCAGCCTCCCAGAGTGATCTGCCTGCCCCTGGTGTCCAGCTCCGATAATCACCAGAACCCAGTGTAATGTGGGCTTGTGCTCCTGGAGCAGATCTCCAGAGGCAGGTGTGAGTGCTCCCGGGCTTGTATCCCCTCCCCGCTCCATTCCTCTTTCTCTTGCCTGTAGGCTGGTGTGGGGGAGGGTTTGGGGCCGGCTCCATCTCAGCTTTGCCACCTCACCATTTTCTGTGTGGTCCTCTCTTTTTTCTCAGGGTCTGTTCTGCAGTCTTCAGATCATTTTCATGTCTAGTTGAATTTGCTGTATTTTCCTCTTTTATGTGTTTTTGGGAGTTTCTGCCTTGCCTTCCTGTTCTTCCATCTTTAATCCATCCAGACATCTGAGTGCTTTTGCCTAAGGTCACATAGCTGGCCACTGATCACATTTCAAATGTTAAGTTAGCCACATATGGCTAGTCCAACATTGGACAGTGAAGATCTAGTTTAATACATTTTTTCCCCTTTGCTTTCTTGTTTCCTTCTTTCCTGTTCATTCATTCAACAAATATTTTGTCAAGCACCAATTTACGTGACATGGAGTGCACTAGAGTTTTTTTTTAAGGTGACATGAGCATATCGGTTCTTTGTAGCCAAGAAAAACTAGTTGAACTGTTTGGGTCATTGACTGGGGTTTTTGCTTGTTGAGAGAGTCTTCCTTAAAGGCTAGAACTGTGTCACACAAAAGTCAAGAATTGCTGGGAACAATGTTTTGCCCCATGTGTAGAAAATCTGTCTGCAGTGGGTGAGAAGAATGAGGCCCACATGCAGGAAGAAGCTGACATGAACAAGGAAAAGCCCCCACCTGCCCCACCGCCTTATTGAACACAGCTGTATCCACTGTGTCCTGACATCTGCACAGTTTGGGCATTTAACTCTTGGACTTCAGGAACCCGTGTTTCTCTCTTTTTGCATAAGTCACCTTGAGCATGGTTTATGTAATGGCTACCTAGAGTCCAGATTAATTAATGGTCCAATTAAAGGGCCAAGAACTAAGCCCTTCCTTTTAAAAATGAGCCCATGATGGCCCACACCCTGCTGTGCCCTGATCCCCAAAGTACATTTTTCTTCACCTAATACACAGAGTAGTTTCAAACGTATGTAATCCCATAATTAAGCCTTTACAAATCACTTTGTGCATTTTATATATACTTAACCAGATACATTCATCTTCTGATTAATACTACCCATCTTTCTATATAGGTCTTTGAGTATTTTTTTCTGAATACAAATAAATCTATATCTGCTTTTCTTCACCTCTTTTCTCAGAATTCTCTCTCCCAATTCTACGGACCTATATTTTTAATTGTAAGAGCATTCTAAGCCAATTACATTAGTTTTTATCATTTCAGTGCTTTTATTAGTTCAGTCAAGATCTGAGTACCTATAAAGTGGTGTGGGACCCACATTCATGAGTAAAAACAAATTTCCACTCTCCACAAACACCTATTCTGGTGGTCCAGTCATTCTACCAGTCTGTAATTATCTGTCTGCATATTGCTTATGGCATTTCCTTGATTGATTCTTTTCTTCCACCTGATTCTTGAATGTTGGTATTTCCCAGGATTCTATCCTTGGCCTTGTCTTACTCTACATGGACCATGCCATCCATTCTCACTTTTCACAGTTATTCCATATATCATCTTTTCTCTTGAGTTCTCTTTTGTCAATAGAATAGAGCACTTGATTTCAGATGACCTACAGGCATCTCCAACTTAGAATTTTCAAAAACAAACTCATTATCTCCCAGAATGTGTTCCTGCCCTGGTACCCTCATCCTAGTCATCAAATCTAGAACCATCAAATTCTTTCCTTTTCCCCCACCTCTATGTCCAGTGACTCTCATTTTCACCTTTTTGTTCCAAGTGTACCTTCCCATCTTTGTACATCGTCATTTTACCCACGGACTAGGGTTTGGCAATATTTTTTGGCAAAGGGCCAGACAATAAGTATTTCAGGCTTGGTAGGCCATGTAGTCTTTGTCAAAACTATTCAATTCTGCCATTGTAGCTCGAAAGCTACCATTGACAATATATAAACAAATGAGTATGTCTATGTTCCAATAAAATTTCATTTATAAGAGTAGATAATGAGTCGTATTTGACCTGTGGGATGTAGTTT
Organism: Smutsia gigantea; assembly: GCA_032199065.1. Classification (NCBI taxonomy): domain Eukaryota; kingdom Metazoa; phylum Chordata; class Mammalia; order Pholidota; family Manidae; genus Smutsia; species Smutsia gigantea. The sequence goes on along the minus strand of JAVSCE010018136.1, from coordinate 105,971 downwards.
GCCAACCCCTGCTCTGGCTTACCCTCCACAGAATTTCTTTTCTAAGATAAATCTACTCATATGATTGTTCTCCAGATCCGTGGTGGTGTTTGCATTGCCTGCTGGTTAAGGTCCAGATCCATAGCACATGGCAATAATGACTTAAAATTTGCTCCCACATATGTATTGTATTTCATCTGTTACCATGCTCTAACACAGCACTGGCTGACTACTTGGTCTGCACTTGGTTAAGTAAATGTGAAAAGCCAAGACACTCTTGCTTCCCATAGCAGGTAGAATTAATCACATCGCACTCTGTGCTCCCATGGGCTATGCTAATTTTAGTATTGTAGCTCTTATTACATGATATCAGGTGTGTTAGTGTCCGGTAAAGCACAGAATTTCCAGAATCTCCTACCTGGCCTTACCCCATTTACATTTGCCTGCGGCTTCTGGGGCAAGAGGTGGAGAGAGACCATTCTTTCCTCCCCTCTCTTGCATAATTGGTCTGGTGCCTGTAAGTCACCAGGGACCTGCCCATGGAGTTCCTCCTGGAAGGGGCAGGTGGGGAAATGAGCGTGTGCCCTGGCAGCAGAGACAGAGAGCACCAAATAGGTTTTTGCTAGCAGGGACCGGGGGGAAAGGAAGAGAGCATGCCCTGGACAGGCCTCCTTGTGAGCAATGAAAGGGCTTCTCCCAACCTGCCTTTCCCTTGACTGATTTCTATTCCAGTGGTTCATTCGCCCCAGGGTGGGGAACACTCCTTGTCACCTGGAACTCCAGTTAGCTTCTTTTGGTTTCAAGGAATAGGAGTCATATCAGTCAAAGTCTCTTTGGTTTCAGATGTCAAAAACAACTCTAGCTTGTTTTGACAAATAGGGAAATTAATTGGCCCATGTTAAACTGGCAATGGGGACTCAAATAACATCAAGGATGGGCCTCTGTCTGCCTTCCTCCCCTTCTCCCACTCTCCTCCAGCCCCCACCTCCCCTTCAATCTCTTCATCTCTCATCTTGATTCTTTTGTATATTCTGCTTTACTCTCAGACCACTTTTTTTCCTGAAGGCTAGCGCCATGGCTGCTGGGAGCTCTACACTCATATTTTCCTCCCTCTGTGACAGTTCCACTTGGAAGAGTCTCAGAGAAGGGTTGTGATGAGCTTAGCTTGGATCACAGATTCAACCTTTGGTCCAGCCACTGTGTTAACTTATGGATCACTTGATTGCTCAGCTCTACGCTTGTGTTCAGGTGGCTGAATCTGTTAACCATACAAGGAGGAAGGAGCTATAGGCAGACTTATTCTATAATATCTGGGGGAATATAACAAATCCAAATAACAGGCCTCAGAACTGGATTCTGGAACTGGAAGGTTTCAGGGGCAGCTCTGTTGACTGGACTCTCTCTTCCTCTGTCTTTCCAGTTCTGCCTCTACTGCCTGTTGATTCTCCTTGGATATCTCCAGTCTGTGACCTCAAAAGAATGGAATTGATTGATCCTGTTTGGGCAGTATGGAAAATTACACTGGAGCCCCTTAGAAGGGGGCATTTAGTACAGTACTTTGAAGTTTGGTCTGCTTGTTTCCCCTATAAAATTCTGAGCTTCTCTTGTGTCCCCAGAGCTTATCACAGACATATCTGATACATAGTGGGTGCTTATCAAATGTTTGTTTTAAATAGACATTGAATATTCCATGAAAATTGGGAACTATCATAACCGTGTTATTCTCACTACCACCAGGACTGTTAAAAGACACTGGGAGAGTCTTCTACCTGTAATGGTGTTTAACTCCTTTTGGGTTCCTGGACCCGATTCCAATGTCTGTGTGTGTTGGGGGTGGGGGGATTTTCCCACACACACACAACCAAGCAATTCTTGAACACCAGCAGGGTGTCAGAGAACTCAATTCTGATGATCTGCCCACAGATAAGCACTAGATTCCCCAGATTAAGGTCTCTGTCCTACAAGACTGCCCTCTACGCCCCCCAACCCCCCACTCCAGGTGCTAGTCTCAAGCCTCAGACTATATTACCTGTGCTTCTGACCTACCAGCTATAGATTGGAGGTTCCAGCAACCTCCCACTTAGGTTCAATTAAGTTGCTAGAGTAGCTCACAGAACTCAGGAAAACACGTTTACCAGTAAAGGATACAAGTTAACAGCCAGATGAAGAGATACATAGGGCAAGATCCGAAATAAAGGGGCTTCTATCCTCTTAGTGCGTGGGGCCTGGCTCCGGGGCACGTGGAGGTGTTCTCGTTCTCCAAGGGTAGAAGTTCTCTTTGACAGAGAAGCAGGATGCAAGAGAGCCATAAGCTCTTCTTAGGGGTTTATGTGAGGGCTTCATTGCACAGTCATAACTGACTAAATTATTGGCTACTGCTGCCTCAACCTCCAGCCCCTGCTCTTGGGTGGGATCCAAAAGTCTCATTAACATGACAAAACATCCATTTCATCTTTAGACTCCGCAGTGTTTTCAGGAACTGTGGATGAAGACCATATATACCTGGGAAATATATATATGGTCATATGAATGACCAAATATGTATTTCTTATGACTCATTATATGGCACTACCAATGTTCTAAAAGCCAAAGGGTGCACTTGGTAGACACTCAAAGAGCTGACTGAACGAATGTTATGATAAACCATGTTAAGGTTACCTGTAATCAAGAGTAATGAATATACAAGGTGTGCACCTGTATACCATTCTTTCTGGATACCATGACCTACGTTTGAACAGATACCATTGAGTAGAGCGAATTGAAGTACCACAAGACCAACATACAGCTCACATGCCTATAAGAGATGGATAAACAGAGAGATACAAATGGCATTGCAAATTTTAATTGTGTTTCTTTTTTAAAAAAAATACTTTTTTTTTCGAAGTTCAAGAGGTACAAATGGACATAAATAAAACACTTCCTCCACTCTAACCCTGCAGCCATCCCTTTTTCCTCCCCAGATTCAACTAATATTACCAGGTTTTTTTCTGAAACCATTTAATTTCAGGGTTTTTTTTTTTGCATATTGATAGTTATTTGAATAATACATATTACCTATACAATGGCTGTGCCTCATTTTCTCCACTTATCAGTCACTGCTTTGACTTCACCTGTGTTCTCAATTACTCTGCTTTTTCCCTGGAGTCAGTGATCTTGCTAAGCAAGGATCATTACTCTGGGGCTTATGTGTTTTTTAATTAATTAATTGATTAAAAGTACTTAGAGCTAGCCTGCTTATCTCAATCACAGTTAAGCCTCTTTTTGTTGCCTAAGAAATCTTAACCAGCTAATTAAGACATCTTCCCAGTTTTCCTTTAGATAAAACGTCAGGTTTCTGCTGTGTCACCCCAGTGTGCCAGGTGCTGTGTTGAACACTTTACCAGATCATCCTATTTAATCCTTACACTGATCCAGTGAAGTTGGCACCATTGTGATCCCAGTTTTACAGCTGAAGGAATTGAGGCCTAAAGAAGTTAGATAAGTTATCCAAGCTTATATATGGGAAGTGGCAGAACTGGGATGTGAATCCAGTCTTTCACTCAAGAACCTCAGCCCTTGAGTATTACTCTGTACTGCCCCCCAAAGAATTCAGTTTTATGAAAGGAGATTAAAGGGACATTTCCTAGATGGTGATTAAGCCAGACCTAGCAGAGTTTGGGTTTCCATCCAGGGCTGGGATCTGCCTATCCTAGGTTTTTCTTTTACCAGGTGAACATGCAAGAATTACATGCACTGATGTTTCATCAAGGTAAAGGGCAGAATGTAGAAGCCCATATAGAGCTAGAAATCCATAAATCCAGAGTTCAAAAGAAGAGAAGGGCTCTAAATATAAAGGGGATGTCAATCCAGACTGTATGGGTACCCACAGGATTGTGAAAATTGGTGGAGTGAAAGTATCTCTCATGAGAGGTCATCTTAGGTTTCTTTTGTTAAGGCCTTGTTGGGATCATTGTTGTATCGTTTCACCTTCTGACCTCTGTTGTCCTAGAGAATCAGAATGAAAATCTTTCATCTATCCTAGAGTTTGGTCTGTTACAATGGTTTTTCCCCCAAAATGCCTTGCTTTTCTGATGGACTTTAGCTCTCTGTGAGCGTCTCAAAGGGATAACCAAATTAATAATATATATAGTGTCTGGTACAGCATGGAGAATGTAATCAATGATTCCATAACATCTTTCTACGTTGATAGATAGTAACCGCTCTGGATGGGGTGAGTATTTAATAATATGGGTAATTATAGAACCACTGTACTGTATATTTGAAACCAACATAAAATTGTATATCAACAATACTTCAATTAAAAAAATATATATATATATATAAAATGTCCTGTTTGCTCAGAGTTCCCCAGAAGACAGAGCCTGAGGCAAAATTTATGTATTACTGTTTTATTCTGGAGTGCAAAACCAGTGTAAGGGTTTGATTTAAAAAGAGAAAAACTTAATACAAAATAATGAAGCTTCTCTTTTATTGTTCACAGTTTGGCCCTGAATTTTGTATCCCAGAAATCCCTAGGCGTGCAGTACTAATGATCTTTTAAAGTCTGGCTGGAGATGTAGGGACAGTGTTTGGAGAAGAGAGGGCAAGTGAATTGTTACTTATGAAAAATTTAAGTGTGGCCTCTCTCATACCTAAAAAAACAAAACAAAACAAAAAACTTAAGAGTTGACTTTTCTTTTTACAATTAGAATGAAATTTATCCATATATGTATAGAGCTAAGTTATAGGAAAATCATTCTATGTAGGGTAACTTAAGAAAGGTAAACATTCACAGAGAAAACAATGTAACTTTATAACATTATAGTAAACATTATTAATAAACACATAAGGGAACTTATAAGGACTGTATTTTTAAATGTATCTTTGGGTAAAACCAAAGTTTAATTCCTAAGTGTATTTGTTGAAATATTTTATTAAGAATATTACATTTCAAAATATGGAAAAATTTCTTGTTCTTGCAAGGGTTTTTCATAGCACAGTAAATGTGTTTTTCATAACATGGATGAGCTAGAAAGTGGCAGATAGTTTGGTTTACATATTGTTTTATTTTTTTTAACTGAATATTTTATTGTGAATTTGAAGTAAATATGAATATTACATAATTATTACAAAATATATTACGATTTTTTGTTAGAGTAAACAGGAGCCGAGCTGAATTTATGATTTCCAGAGCCAGCTCAGTAGGAAAGGGGCGTCTGTAACCTACTGTTGGCTGAATTTGGGTCTAGAGCTAAAGTCCAAGGTATTATATAGAACTAAAAAAGTAACAGAATTAGAGGCTTATTTAATACATCACTTCTCTAACATGAATATTGTTCCTGTAGCTCTTTTTACACAAAATCCAAGGTGAAATGGGGACAAAGGGAAGGGTTCACGTCTCTAGACTTTTTTTTTTTCATAATCTAGAGTGAGGTTTTTCAGTTAGGATGGAAATAATGCTACAAAATACATAAAATACATACTTAATACCCTACTGAAAGACTGAGTTCTGCATTCATTTTTATTTATATTGTAAATTTATACAAGTGTTTAGAGACTTCTGAAGTAAATATTTTGTTTCTTGTAGGAATTATCTAGACAAGACAGATGCTATAAAAGTAAGAGTATGTAAACTACTTTTTAGGATGCTTTAGTTCTATCAGTTTTACATAGGTCACGAATAATTGGCTTTAGTATAAAATTACAGTTGATCCTTAAACAATGCAGGGGTTAGGGATACCGGCTGTCTATGAAGTCAGGAATCTGTGTATAACTTTTGACTCCCAAAAAATTTAGCTACTAATAGCCTACTGTTGACTGGAAGCCCTACCAATAACATAAAGTCAATTAACACACATTTGTATGTTATATGTATATATACTTCAATAAAGTAAACTAGAGAAAAAAAGTTTTTTCAAGTTGTCACAGATCTCCAAAAAGTTTTCCAATGTATTTATTGAAAAAAAATCTGTGTATAAGTGGACCTGTACAGTTCAAACTCATGCTCTTCAAGGATCCACATTTTAGGCTAGATAATAGAAATGTTTATATAAACTTATGCTATGAATAAATTATTTCAATAACTCAAACTAAAATAATAATGATAATGCCAGTTTTTATTTCTGCTTCTATTTTAGGCACCAACTATAGACAGAATGGCAGCTTGCTAGTGTTTGATCCAAAGGGTAAATTATTTATTTCTTAAAAAGATTATTTTGACTATAATTTTATCCTAAATATTAAGAAGATATATCGTCTACAGGAATGGCTAAGTGTGGTTTAAAAGACTTAGCAATTAAATCCTTTGTTATATTCAATGTTATTCAAAAAATGCCTTAAATATTTGCCAAGCAGGAATTTTTATTAGGAACATCACTCTTGATAAAATATTGAGGTTTTTTTTCTCTCTCTCTCTTTCAGAAAAAGTGATGATTGAACCAAATGAAGCAATGTCAGAGTAAGAAGCTGATCTATCACAGGTCTTTTAAGCAATTAGAACTAGATAATGCAATCATTTGTCACCCAATTAAATTTGAAAGGCCAGTAATGCATGGATTAGCACTTTAGCTTTGCTTCAGTCAAAGCAATTGTTACTTAGATAAAAGGACATTTAAAATGAAAAATGAATTTTGATAAAAGTGTATATGTCTAGATAATATTTACTTTTTTGATGCTTAAACCTAAGTATTCTGTATTTTACTTACATAATTTTAATTGCTCATTCCTTTTCCCCTTTGATACTTACTTGCTCATTCCCTTCAGAATATCCTTTTAAATGAATATTTACTTTAAAATTAAACAGACTCCTTATCTATATGAGATGAAACATTACTACCAAATAAGGGAAATAATCACCCCAACTAGTTGAAGAGATTGTTGTTAAAATAAATCACAGTTCAGTTTCAATTTAGTAGCTAAATATCAAGTACCTGCTCTGTTCCAGTCACTGACTCTGATATTTCATCAAAGTCCTTCCTGATTTGATCATCTCCTACCCACTGACAGATATATTCTATTTGTTCCATGAAAAATTACACTTTGAAAGTTGATCTTAAAACACATTCATAGATATCAAATATTAACAGATGATTGGCCCCATTCAGGTATGATTCTATTCAAATTGATATTACTTTAGCTGGGAAAAATCCTACCTTATGTAACATTTAAAATTTCATACTATCAAAGCTAAAAATTAAAGTTAGAGCCCACCTTGACTTTTGCTGTAAATTATATATTAAATACATAGTCTGCATTAAAAAGAAAGTAATATATAACATATCAATGACAGAGAATCTGTGTTTATCTCAGATAGTTTTAGACAACCAGAAAAAATATGAATTCTGTTAAGCATGTCAATCTATATGTAAAAATATATATCCTATTAAATAGTCGAAAACATATTTAAATATAAAAATCTAAGAAAATTATAGTAGTCTCTGAGGGAAATAGATAACTTTAAATAATAACGATGGATGTTAGTATGTCATTAATGAAAATAAATTACTATTGTATCTGGGAACACTGATGTTCGGGTACTGGGATAAGCAGCGCTGGAACTGGAGCACAGGGTGGTCTCTTGAGGTGGTCAAAGCCCAGGGATCAATCAAATGCAGCGTGGGCCAAAATGAAACGCAGACTGATTACTTGGTCACTCCATCTCATTAGTCATTACATCTGCTTGTCAAATTACTTTGCAAGGGCAAAAGGATCAGGTTCCCTTCAAGTCACTTGGAGAGAAGAATTTGGGTTTGGTTTGGTTTGGTAGTGGTTTGGCGTGGGAGAGAAAGAGTGATGGTTAGTGTAGCCAGTAAGCTTCCCAGGTGTGTGACATTGTCACCTCAGGTACCTTACCCAAAGTTGAAGGTAATCGGGGCCAGTCCTGGAAAAAAAATACCAAGTAGGAAAACAGAAAATCATGGGGGACCTCTCCTTGGGGGGGAATATTATGACTAACCTACAAAGTTGATAGACTTTTTTTAGTTTAGTTTCCATTCCACTCTCCATCCCCTACTGGCTCCACAGTCTGACTGGCAAATGGAATTTGCTAAAAGGTCCTATCCAGATTAGGTTAGAGAAAATGAGAACTTTTTTCCCCCTACCAGTTCTTTGCCTTAATCCTTCTGCTTGATTCTTCATTCTAGTCTGAGCCACACTGATCATGTGTACTTTATAAACCAGGAGTTTCAAACGTCTCTGCACACAAAGCCCACATTTATCATTTCCTTTTTTCTCCACGGATCCCATGTTTGAAAGATTTTGTCCACCCAACAAATTGCACTTAATTAACAGGTTTAAGCAATAAAAGTAAAATCTATCTTTAATAGTGGTCAGAGTTTATAGATCTTGGACCTTTGGCCTGTTGGTTTTCTGGTCATGCTGTTAAGCATACTTAAAGATGTGAGGGGGAAATGGCTGGAGCAAATACACCTCACTCAGCTGTGGCTGAAAAATTATAGGTTATTCCATAGTCATGTTTTATCTTTGCTAAAATGAATGACACTTACTTTTTATTTCTATTTTTATATTATAAGTAAATGTGTCTTTGGACACCAGACCAAGATTTGGCAAGCAAACTTTATACCTCACCAACATAAGTCTCTTTAAATGTAGCTAAGACATTCTCAGAATAAGTTTTAGTTAATTTTGTTTTTAGGCCCATGTTTAACAAATAGAAATAATTTTAAAACAAAATTTAATATAGAAACTTCCTGAAAAAATACTAATTTCAATAGAAATTTAGGGGCATTTCATAAATATGCCGAATGCTCTTAAGCTAGGTTTTAGTACTGTTCCTTAGTGTGTTATCCACCCTCTAGTGTAAATATGTTCTGGTGGGACATCTAACTTGACTAACTTTCTAAACTTAGTAGACACTAAAATAAATACCTTCCAATTCCAAGGGATATTATACAAAGCAAAAATTTGAATCTTTCCTCAACTGTAGCTGTTTAAATTAAACAGGCCTTTTAGAGTACACTGGTTATCTCTTTTTCTTATATGGTTAAGGGCAGTATTACCATAAAGAACACTTTCTCAAATGGAAGCCAATAGATTATAGTTGAAGAGGTTGGACTTTGGGCCTTTGATTTTTTAAAACTGTATATGAGAAAGACTACAGAAAGTGAGCAGAAGAATAATTAATATTTTGATGTTAAAATGATGATTTGGCCAAATCTCATATCTATTTTTATGGCATGTTTACTGCTTCCAAATAGTAATATCCCATTTATCTTCAGGCCACTGAGTATGTAGGCTTCCTCCATGTTGTATCATTAAGATTATTAAAGGCATTTCCAATTATTTAAATATCCAGAACTGTACTAGCTAAATTTCACTTAAGGATATAACTTGTGAATATATAAGTACTTTATTTCATAGATTCTAAAGCACACACATTTCCCTCATATTTTAACATCTCTTTAAAGTTGATGCATCTTAAACTTCAAGCGCTACTACAAAGCCACAGTTATCAAGACAATTTGGTACAGGCACAAGAAAAGACCCATAGACCAATGGAACAGACTAGAGAGTCCAGATATAAACCCAAGCATATATGGTCAATTAATATGTGATAAAGGAGCCATGGACATACAATAGGGGAAATGGCAGCCTCTTCAACAACTGCTGTTGGCAAAACTGGACAGCTACAGGCAAGAAAACGAAAAGGATTATTGTCTAACTCCATATACAAAAGTAAACTTGAAATGGATCAAAGACTTGAATGTAAGTCATGAAACCATAAAATTCTTAGAAGAAAACATAGGCAAAAATCTCTTGAATATAAACATGAGCAACTTTTTCCTGAACACATCTCCTCGAGCAAGGGAAACAAAAGCAAAAATGAACAAATAGGACTACATCATGCTAAAAAGCCTCTGTACAGCAAAGGACACCATCAGCAGAACAAGAAGGCATCCTACAGTATGGAGAATATATTTGTAAATGACATAACCAACAAGGGGTTAACATCCAAAATATATAAAGAACTCACATGCCTGAACACCCAAAAGGCAAATAACCCTATTAAAAAATGGGCGGAGGATATGAGCAGACAATTCTCCAAAGAAGAAATTCAGATGGCCAACAGGCACATGAAAAGATGCTCCACATCACTAATCATCAGGGAAATGCAAATTAAAACAACAATGAGATATCACCTCACACCAGTTAGGATGGCCAACATTGAAAAGACTAGGAACAATAAATGCTGGCAAGGATGTGGAGAAAGGGGAACCCTCCTACACTGCTGGTGGAAATGTAAACTAGTTCAACCATTGTGGAAAGCAATATGAGGTTCCTCAAAAAACTCAAAATAGAAATACCATTTGACCCGGGAATTCCACTCCTAGGAATTTACCCAAAGAAAGCAAGTTCTCAGATTCAAAGACATCTGCACTCCTATGTTTATTGTAGCACTATTTACAGTTGTCAAGATATGGTAGCAACCTAAGTGTCCATCAGCAGAACAATGGATAAAGAAGAGGTGGTACATATACACAGTGGAATATTATTCAGCCATAAGAAAGAAACAAGTCCTACTTTTTGCAACAACATGGATGGAGCTAGAGGATTTTATTTTCAGTGAAGTAAGTCAGGCAGAGAAAGACAAATACAAAATGATTTCCCTCATTTGTGGAGTGTAGCAAGGAAGGAAAACTGAAGGAACAAAATAGCAGCAGACTCACAGACTGCAAGAAGGGACTGGCGGTTACCAAAGGGGAGGGGTGAGAGAGGGTGGGTGGGAAGGGAGGAAGAAGGGGATTGAGGGGTATTATGATTGACACACATCGTGTGTGAGGGGTCATGGGGAAGACAGTGTAGCACAGAGAAGACATAGTAACTCTGTGGCATCTTACTACACTGATGGACAGTGACTGCAATGGGATATGGGGGGAACTCGATAATAAGGGTGAATGTAGTAACCACATTGTTTTTCTTGTGAAACCTTCATAAGAGTGTATATCAATGATACCTTAATAAAAAAAAAGTTGATGCATTTTATACTTAAACTTGGCAATGCTTTTTCTTTTCTAAACAGTATGTCTTATAATAAATAGATGGTATCTTAAATTCAGTGAAATACTGTAATTCTGGGGGCGGGCAGGAAAGTCCTTTTATCTAGACTAGATGTTAGTGCATATAAAATCTAGTAGCCACTTATGGCATAATAAGAATCTCACCATGCTAGAAATTGAATACTTACATGACTTCTCAACTTTTCGTATACAGAGTTTCTTCTTGGATGCTTTCTTTCACAATTAGAAAACCAGCAGGGCAGAGATAGAATAAATGTAAATCATCTTTGTTGTGCATTGTTCATTACCAGAGAGGGGTTTTGCTTTAGCAGCATATACTGGGGAAATGAACAGTCCATACCTTCCCACCCATAGTATTAAGAATATAACAAACTGTTCAGCCTATTTGCTAAATCACTTTACAAGACTACTAACTTAACTACTAATATTCTGGATTCACATTTCAATGGGGAAAACACAGAACCACCATAACTTTTGGGGAGAAAAAATACTTTACTTTTCTTATATCTTACCATGCAAACTAGAAGTTGAATTTCATTTTCAACTTGGTAGTGGAGACATAGTAAAAGAATCTTAAGACCACAGAAAGCAAACTTGCGGTTGCTTTTCCATTAGCATGGGTGCCTGGCTTTGTAAAAGAGCGCATCACCCAAGAATCCTTTGTCAGTGTGTTCTTTATTGACATGAGGTTCCAGACTTAAAGGCTAAAAAAGAAAATTAACCCCTTTTAATTTCAACTACTTAATGAAAAAGCAGGCTACTTTATATTATGACCAAGGATTAATATTAGTGTTGGATCTTATCCATAAGTGTAGCTTTTAGCAATGGTAAGAATTATTTACAAACTTAAAACTTAAGGCTAGTATTCTTTAGTTTTATTCCATCTATAACAATGACATACTAAGAATATTTCATATAACTGATGGTTTAAATGCTCTATGTTGTACTCTGAAAAGATGAAAAGATTCTAAGAGCCATTACACAATGACAAATACCAGGTAGAAATAGAATTTTAATAATCAGTAAAAACTATTTCTAATGATTTTCCACAAAGAAAATAGTGCATTTTAGCTCTTTAGTTTATTGTTGGTATATTATATTGTGTGTTTATATTAAGTATATGTTTGTATGAACTCATACAAAGCCTTAAACAGGATTGTGGTCTAGGAAAGTATTTTTTCACTGTCTACTTTAACATTTAGGAAAGAAGTCCCTTCAAAAAATATTGAAAATAAAATGTCTTCAAAGAATACTGAAAATAGAGTATCTTCAAAGAGTGTTGAAAATAAAGATATAGAAACAAATCTACAGCCTAAGCTATGGTCATCTTCCTCCTTAAAAGAGCACTCAGGTAATAACATTTGCATTATTTGTACTGTAGCTTCTAATTCTTCCCTCCTTCTCCATGACCTTTAGATGTTAACAACTCTGTAGGTCTGGGACAGGTCACAAGGATCCTTAATTTTTCAAATTCAGGTACCAGATGATTCTAATATGTCAAGTATGGGATACATTACATAAAATAATATTGATGCAGTATTGAATTTTAGAATGAATTAAAATAATTGAAAGCACTAAGAAGTCCCATTCATTGAACAGTGGTTTATTGAGCACCAGGCATAGAAGCTATGGTTACAGTAGTTAGCAAGAAGGCAAGGTCCTTGTCCTTAATGAAGTTTACATTATAGTGGGAGATAGAGAGCCAACTGTTAAAAATAAACAGTAAAACAAATAGGTTGTGATGATGCTATAATATAAATGGCACCTGGGAAAGGACTACCTTAGATCTAGGGATGAGGAAACCTCTCATGTTGCTCAGTAAGTATGTCATTGAGACAGTTCCTGTGACATCACTTAAAATCCTTAATTACCTATTATGACCTCCCCCACACCCCATGACATCAGTGTGAGGAGTCAGCACAGGCTAGGTACACACTGCAAGAGCAGGCTGGTCTGTGAGCTGACAGAGACTATGAACAAAACAGAAGCAGGTCGATACCCTGAACAGTGCAGCCATCCTACCTGGAAGGACTCGGTATCCCTTTTCAGTGTAACATGTTTTGTTTAGGGTCAGAAGTTTTACCAATTTTTTCTTTTTTAGTCTGTGTCCTCTCAACACTGTCCTCTCTCCAGCTCTCCTGGATTTCCTCATTTTCTTCCTAACACAGTGTTTCTGCATTATTTGGAGTAGCTGATGGCCACACTCCCTTCAAAGAAGCCATCTCACAAGACATCCATGGAGACAAAGGAAAGAGAGAATTTTAGGAAACATAGCAAACTTCTTTTTGAAAAATTAATATTCGTATATTTCAATGTGTGTTAGGAAAAGGTAAGCCATGATTAAAAATACGGACTCTAGAGCCAAACTGACTCCCAGATCTACCATTATTTAGCAATGTGAAGGTGAGCAGGTTATTTAACTTCTCTGTCCCTCAGTTTCATCTATGAATGGGAAGAAAATAGTACATACCTTGGGATGTTGAAATTATTAAGTGAGTTAATATATAGTGTTCAGAAGAGTAATGGCATATAATGTGATTATATTACCTTTATTATATCATTTTCATAGATAATATTTATGATCTGATAAAATACATAAGTTAAAGTAGATTTAAAAATTAAAAAGTATAGGAGAAACTCATATATGGCAAATGAAGATAGCATTAGAATTATGCTATTGGAAATGTTCCACTAAATTGTGCCATTGGAGTATGCCTCTTAAATTCTCTAATCCATACTCTCCTTTCCATCCCTGTTTTAACAGTGCTGTATCATTAATCATCTCTCTTACCTAGTCAGATCTCTAACATCTCTCCTTGCTCTTTTTTTTGTTGGTCTACTGTCGAATACACTTTCCACCCTGCTATCCAAATGTTCCTTCAGAAATGCAGAATTGATCATACATGTTTGCCTACTTAAAATCTTTATTAGTAGTTCCTTCATTCTTAGGACAAAGTCCTAACTTCAAGGCTTCTGGCCCACAAGACTCTCCATTATCCAGCCAGCCCCTGCCTATTCTAGCCACATCTGTCAACCTTGACCTCTAAGCAGTACCAAAGTGCTTAGAGCTCCACACACATTGGCTCATGCTGTCCCCTCTTCTTCGAGAAATTGATACACTCAGACTGGATGATTTCTGACCATTCCCCAGACCAGCTGGGGCTATCCTTTTTCTCCTGTTCACCTACATACACATTTTTTTCACTGTATTGCCTCACTATTTTGTAATTTTCTCTGACTTGGGAAACCACTGGGCTCCCCAGGTAGAGTGTGAGTGAGTAGCCTGAGGTCCAGGACTGTTCATTTTTGGATTCCTGGGACTTCATTTTTGGACTCCTGGGACTTAGAATATAACAAACTGTTCAGCCTATTTGCTAAATCACTTTACAAGACTACTAACTTAACTACTAATATTCTGGATTCACATTTCAATGGGGAAAACACAGAACCACCATAACTTTTGGGGAAAAAAAATACTTTACTTTTCTTATATCTTACCATGCAAACTAGAAGTTGAATTTCATTTTCAACTTGGTAGTGGAGACATAGTAAAAGAATCTTAAGACCACAGAAAGCAAACTTGCGGTTGCTTTTCCATTAGTATGAGTACCTGGCTTTGTAAAAGAGTGCATCACCCAAGAATCCTTTGTCAGTGTGTTCTTTATTGACATGAGGTTCCAGACTTAAAGGCTAAAAAAGAAAATTAACCCCTTTTAATTTCAATTACTTAATGAAAAAGCAGGCTACTTTATATTATGACCAAGGATTAATATTAGTCAGTAGTGCTTTTTATTTTTCAGTCATCTGTGTTTGGTCATAGGTATTGTGGCTTGATATCAAGAAAAATCAATAATGTTATATAACCTCTACTTATATCTAGAATATTTCATATGCATTTCTTCCTAATTTTTCAGGGGACAGAGGGTGTGAGAAAGAACTTCATCCTTAAGTATCTGAGGAGTGACATAACCTGCCTAAGAAGAATTATTTACTTTTCAGCCTCTTGAGTCTTAATTTTACTTTCCAAGCTCTTTATTTTGTATTTACTTTCCTATGCAAACAATTTAGGAAATGCATTTCTGGAAATAGAATAACATTAAATTCTTTTTTCTTGAAACTATTACATTCTTTATAAATGAAACCATTTTTCATTTATTAAAATTTCAAGCACCAAACAGCACTAATATAAGCTCACTGTTATTGGTTTGGGTCTTTTCCTCTTTCACTTGACAGTTTTATTACATTTTTTGGAAATAGAAGTCAGGTTATTTTACTGCAGTGCTATTTAGAAATGAAAGAAAAATTAACTTCAGAAAAGGAAGCCGTATAGTAAACATGTACACATGTTATGATTTAGGAGTAACCATTTAAAATTTTGAACTTTTCAGTATTTATTAATTATGTATATTCTGCTTCAGGTGAAGTGGGAAAAGATGCAATCATTGTAGAGAAGGGGAAAAATAATGAATATTGCTTTCAGGATATTGATAAGTTATCCAATTCAACAGCTGATGATGGTGAAGGTGACAGCAGTGATGAGAACACTGATGACGACAATGACCCTCATAAGGAGACTCCTGCCCCGTTAGAGTTAATGGCAGAGGTAAGTTTTACTTGTGCATTATAATTTAAGAAACTTTAAAATATTAAAGTAACTAAATAGTATATAGCCTTGAATTTAAAATATATGTATAAAAAGATCCTCACCCTTATACAGAGGCTTACCTAGCTTCTCATGTCTTTTACTACTTTCACCAGGTTAGAGGTGAAAGAAAATTCTGAAAGTGACTTAACAGTATTGTGGAAAAGCAAGAATAGGAGAAGTTTTGGTACAAAGATTGCTTTAAGGAGTGCATTCTACATACCAGGCACCATTCTAGTTACTGGGGATATTTAGAAATTAAAAAAAAAAGTACTTACCCTTAAGAACAGGTACATATTATTTATGTAGTACAATCTGTAATAAAATTAAATACATGCTAAACCACAAAAGATCCCGAATAGCCAAAGCAACCCTGACAAGGAAGAATAAAGTGGGGGGAATTATGCTCCCTGACTTCAAGCTCTACTACAAAGCCACAATAATAAAGACAATTTGGTACTGGCACAAGAACAGACCCATAGACCAATGGAACAGACTAGAGTGCCCAGATATAAACCCAAGCATATATGGTCAATTAATATATGATAAAGGAGCCATGGATATACAATGGGGAAATGACAGCCTCTTCAACAGCTGGTGTTGGCAAAACTGGACAGCTACATGTAAGAGAATGAAACTGGATTATTGTCTAACCCCATACACAAAAGTAAACTCAAAATGGATCAAAGACCTGAATGTAAGTCAGGAAACCATAAAACTCTTAGAAAAAAACATAGGCAAAAATCTCTTGGACATAAATATGAGTAACTTCCTCATGAACATATTTCCCTGGGCAAGGGAAGCAAAAGCAAAAATGAACAAATGGGACTATATCAAACTAAAAAGCTTCTGTACAGCAAAAAACACCATGAATAGAACAAGAACACATCCTACACTATGGGAAAATATATTCATAAATGACATATCCTATAAAGGGTTGACATCCAAATTATATAAAGAGCTCACGCACCTCAACAAACAAAAAGCAAATAAGCCAATTAAAAAATGGGTAGAGGAGCTGAACAGACACTTCTCCAAAGAAGAAATTCAGATGGCCAACAGGCACATGAAAGGATGCCCCACATCGCTAATCATCAGAGAAATTAAAATTAAAACCACAATAAGATATCACCTCACACCAGTTAGGATGGCCGCCATTCAAAAGACAAACAACAACAAATGTTGGCGAGGATGCGGAGAAAGGGGAACCCTCCTACACTGCTGGTGTGAATGTAAGTTAGTTCAACCATTGTGGAAAGCAGTATGGAGGTTCCTGAAAAAACTCGAAATAGAAATACCGTTTGACCCAGAATTCCACTCCTAGGAATTTACCCTAAGAATGCAGCAGTCCAGTTTGAAAAAGACATATGTTTATTGTAGCACTATTGACAATAGCCAAGAAATGCAAGCAACCTAAGTGCCCATCATTAGATGAATGGATAAAGAAGAGGTGGTACATATACACAATGGAATATTATTCAGCCATAAGAAGAAAACAAATCCTACCATTTGCAGCAACATGCATGGAGCTAGAGGGTATTATGGTCAGTGAAATAAGCCAGGTAGAGAAAAACAAGTATCAAAGGATTTCACTCATCTGTGGAGTATAAGAACAAAGAAAAAACTGAAGGAACAAAACAGCAGCAGACTCGCAGAACCCAAAAATGGACTACCAGTTACCAAAGGGAAAGGAACTGGGGAAGATGGGTGGGAAGGGAGAGATAAGGGTGAAAAAGGAGTATTACGATTAGCGTACATAATGTAGTGGGGGTAGGGGGGCATACGGGGAAGGCAGTATAACACAGAGAAGACAAATAGTGATTCTATAGCATCTTACTATACTGATGGACAGTGACTGCAATGGAGTATGTGGTGGGGACTTGATAATAGGGGGACTCTAGTAACCATAATATTGCTCATGTAATTGTATATTAATAATAGCAAAATAAAAAAGGAAAAAATTAAATACATGCTAGTAGATGGATTTATGAAGTTCTCTGGCAACGGAGAATTAAGTGACTGAGAAAAGCAGGAAAAAACAGGGTTAAGGAAGGATTTTTAGAGGAAGAGACATGAGTGGGATCTTAGAAACTTACTGGGAGAGGGAAGTGTAGGAATTCCATCTGGTAAAAAGTGGAGAAGGCATTTCTGGCATAGAAAACAGCATGTGCAAAGGCATTGAAGCCTGAAATGTCACATGCAAAAATTGTGCATAAACATTTACTGGTAATTCTATGGAGAACAAACCAATTTTACCTCATTTCTTGCAGTATCACAGTCTACCTTTAATTAATATTATACAACTTAAAGTATATTTTAAGAACTTCATAACAGTACATTTTCATTTCCCACTTCTCATTCTTTGTATTATTATTCTTATACTTTTACTTCTACATACAAGATCTACCATATTTTTTTTTCTAGTACAGACTATCCCCAACTTATGATGGTACAGCTTAAGATTTTTCAACTCTACAATGGTGCAAAAGTGATACGCATTCAACACAAATGGTACTTCGAGTTTTGAAATTTGCTTTTCAGGCTAACAATAGGCAGCACAATTCAGTGGCAGCAATTAACAGTTCCCAAGTCAGCCATGTGGTCATGAGAGCAAACAACTGATACAACTGTCTTTCCTCATACAACCATTCTGTTTTTCACTTTCAGTACTGAATTCAATAAATTACATGAGATATTAAATACTTCATTGTGAGATAGGCTTTGTGTTAGAGATTTTGCCCAACTGTAAGATCATGTAAGTGTTTTGAGCATGTTTCAGGTAGGCTAGAGTAAACTACGATATTTGGTAGGGTAGGTGTATTAAATGCATTTTTTTTAGTTTATATTGATATCAATAATCTACAATTAAATGAGTAATATTATGGTGATTACACTACCCCCTTCATCAGGTCCCCCCCCAACCCCACTGCACTCACGGTCCATCAGCGTAGTGAGATGCCATAGAGTCACTACTTGTCCTCTCTGGGTTGTACAGCCCTCCCCGTGCCCCCCCCACCAACACTACATCTGCTAATCGTAATGTCCCTTCTTCCCCCTTACCCCTCCCTTCCCACCCATCCTCCCCAGCCCCTTTCCCTTTGGTAACTATTAGTCCATTCTTGGGTACTGTGAGTCTTCTGCTGTTTTGTTCCTTCAGTTTTTTTCCTTTGTTCTTATACTCCACATATGAGTGAAATCATTTGATACTTGTCTTTTTCAGCTTGGCTTATGTCACTGAGCATAATACCCTCTAGCCCCATCCATGTTGTTGCAAATGGTAGGATTTGTTTTCTTCTTATGGCTGAATAATATTCCATTATGTATATGTACCACCTCTTCTTTAGCCATTCATCTACTGAGGGACACTTAGGTTGCTTCCATTTCTTGGCTATTGTAAATAGTGCTGCGATAAACATAGGGGTGCATCTGTCTTTTTCAAACTGGGCTGCTGCATTCTTAGGGTAAATTCCTAGGAGTGGAATTCCTGGGTCAAATGGTATTTCTATTTTGAGTTTTTTGAGGAACCTCCATACTGCTTTCCACAATGGTTGAACTAATTTGCAGTCCCACCAGCAGTGTAGGAGGGTTCCCTTTTCTCCACATCCTCGCCAACATTTGTTGTTGTTTGTTTTGGATGTTGGCCATCCTCACTGGTGTGAGGTGATATCTCATTGTGGTTTTAATCTGCATTTCTCTGATTATTAGTGATGTGGAGCATCTTTTCATGTGCCTGTTGGCCATCTGAATTTCTTCTTTGGAGAAGTGTCTATTCATGTCCTCTGCCCATTTCTTAAATGGATTATTTGCTTTTTGTTTGTTGAGGTGCGTGAGTTCTTTATATATTTTGGATGTCAACCCCTTATCAGATACGTCATTTATGAATATATTCTCCCATACTGTAGGAAGTCTTTTTGTTCTACTGATGGTGTCCTTTGCTGTACAGAAGCTTTTCAGCTTCATATAGTCCCACTTGTTCATTTTTGCTTTTGTTTCCCTTGCCGGGGAGATATGTTCATGAAGAAGTTGCTCATGTTTATGTCCAAGAGATTTTTGCCTATATTTTTTTCTAAGAGTTTTATGGTTTCATGACTTACATTCAGGTCTTTGATCCACCTTGAGTTTACCTTTGTGTATGGGGTTAGACAGTAGTCCAGTTTCATTCTCTTACATGTAGCTGTCCAGTTTTTCCAGCACCAGCTGCTGAAGAGGCCGTCATCTCCCCAATGTATATCCAAGGCTCTTATCAAATATTAATTGACTGTATGTGTTTGGGTTGATCTTTGGATTTTCTATTCTATTCCACTGATCTGTGGGTCTGTTTTGTGCCAGTACCAAATTGTCTTGATTACTGTGGCTTTGTAGTAGGGCTTGAAGTCAGGGAGCGTAATTCCCCCTGTTTTATTCCTCCTTCTCAGGATTGCTTTGGCTATTCGGGGTCTTTTGTGGTTCCATATGAATTTTAGAATTATTTGTTCCAGTTCATTGAAGAAAGCTGTTGGTAGTTTGATAGGGATTGCATTGAATCTGTAGATTGCTTTAGGTAGTATAGCCATTTTGACAATATTTATTCTTCCTAGCCAAGAGCATGGGATGCATTTCCATTTGTTAGTGTCCTCTTTAATTTCTCTTAGGAATGTCTTGTTGTTTTCAGGGTACAGGTCTTTCACTTCCTTTGTTAAGTTTATTCCTAGGTACTTTATGCTTTTTGATGCAATTGTGAATGGAATTGTTTTTCTGATTTCTCTTTCTGTTAGTTTATCATTAGTGTATAGAAAAGCAACAGATTTCTGTGTGTTAATTTTGTATCCTGCAACTTTGCTGAATTCAGATATTAGTTCTAGTAGTTTTGGAGTGGAGTCTTTAGGGTTTTTTATGTACAATATCATGTCATCCGCAAATAGTGACAATTTGACTTCTTCTTTACCAATATGGATGCCTTGTATGTCTTTGTTTTGTCTGATTGCCGTGGCTAGGACCTCCAGTACTATGTTGAATAACAGTGGAGAGAGTGGGCATCCCTGTCTTGTTCCCGATCTTAGATGAAAAGCTTTCAGCTTCTCGCCATTAAGTATGATGTTAGCTGTGGGTTTGTCATATATGGCCTTTATGATGTTGAGGTACTTGCCCTCTATACCCATTTTCTTGAGAGTTTTAATCATGAATGGATGCTGAATTTTGTCAATGCTTTTTCAGCATCTATGAAGATGATCATGTGGTTTTTGTTCTTCTTTTTATTGATGTGGTGGATGATGTTGATGGAATTTCGAATGTTGTACCATCCTTGCATTCCTGGGATGAATCCCACTTGATCATGGTGTATGATGCTCTTGATGTATTTTTGAATTCCGTTTGCTAATATTTTGTTGCGTATTTTTGCATACACATTCATCAGGGATATTGGTCTATAGTTTTCTTTATTGGTGAGGTCTTTGCCAGGTTTTGGTATTAGAGTGATGCTGGCTTCATAGAATGAGTTTGGAAGTATTCCCTCCTCTTCTATTTTTTGGAAAACTTTAAGGAGAATCGGTGTTATTTCTTCTCTATATGTTTGATAGAACTCAGAGGTGAATCCATCTGGTCCGGGGGTTTTGTTCTTGGGTAGTTTTTTGATTACCACTTCTATTTCATTGCTGGTGATTGGTCTGTTTAGTTTTTCTGTTTCTTGTTTGGTCAGTCTTGGAAGGTTGTATTTTTCTAAAAAGTTGTCCATTTCTTCTAGGTTTTCCAGCTTGTTAGCATATAGATTCTCATAATATTCTCTTATAATTCTTTGTATTTCTGTGGGATCCGTCGTGATTTTTCCTTTCTCATTTCTGATTCTGTTTATGTGTGTAGATTCTCTTTCTCTTAATGAGTCTGGCTAGGGGTTTATCTATTTTGTTTATTTTTTCAAAGAACCAGGTCTTGGTTTCATTGATTTTTTCTATTGTTTTATTCTTCTCAATTTTATTTATTTCTTCTCTGATCTTTATTATGTCCCTCCTTCTGGTGACTTTGGGTCTCATTTGTTGTTCTTTTTCCAATTTCAGTAATTGTGTCTTTAGACTATTGACTTGGGGATGTTCTTCTCTCTTTAGATAGGCCTGGATTGCAATATAGTTTCCTCTTAGAACTTCCTTTGCTGCGTCCCACAGAAGGTGTGGCTTTGTGTTGTTGTTGTCATTTGTCTCCATATACTCTTTGATTTCTGTTTTGATTTGGTCATTAACCCATTGATTAATTATGAGAATGTTGTTAAGTCTCCATGTGTTTGTGAGCCTTTTTGTTTTCTTTCTAAAGTTTAATTCAAGTTTAATACCTTTATGATCCGAGAAGTTGGTTGGTAGAATTTCAATATTTTCAATTTTACTGAGGTTCTTTTTGTGGCCTAGTATGTGATCTATTCTGGAAAATGTTCCATGTGCACTTGAGAAGAATGTCTATCCCGTTACTTTTGGGTGTAGAGTTCTGTAGATGTCTATTAGGTCCATCTGTTCTATTGTGTTGTTCAGTGCCTCTGTGTCTTTACTGATTTTCTGTCTGGTTGATCTGTCCCTTGGAGTGAGTGGTGTGTTGAAGTCACCTAAGATGAATGCATTGCTGTCTATTTCCTCCTTTAATTCTGTTAGTATTTGTTTCACATATGCTGGCACTCCTGTGTTGGGTGCATATATATTTATAATGGTTATATCTTCTTGTTGAACTGACCCCTTTATCATTATGTAATGTCCTTCTTTATCTCTTGCTACTTTCTTCGTTTGAGGTCTATTTTGTCTGATACAAGTACTGTAACACCTGCTTTTTTCTTCTTGTTATTTGCATGAAATATCTTTTTCCATCCCTTCATTATTAATCTGGGGATATCTTTGCGTTTGAGGTGAGTTTCTTGTAGGCAGCATATAGATGGGTCTTGTTTTTTTATCCATTCTGTTACTCTGTGTCTTCTGATTGGTGCATTCAGTCCATTTACGCTTAGGGTGATTATCGAAAGATATGTACTTATTGCCATTGCTGGCTTTTGATTCGTGGTTACCAAAGTTTCAAGGGTTGCTTCTTTACTATCTAACAATCTAACTTAACTTTCTTGTTACGTTATTGTAAACACAGTCTGATGTTTCTTTATTTCTCTCCCTTCTTATTCTTCCTACTCCATTCTTTATATACTAGGTGTTTTATTCTTTGCCTTTAGTTAGTTTTGGATGGTCTCCTTTCTTTGCTATGATTTTATTTTCTCTGGTGACAGCTTTTTAGCCTTGGGAGTGCTTCCCTCTAGAGAAGTTCCTTTAGGATGTCCTGTAGAGGTGGTTTATGGGAGGCAAATTCTCTCAGCTTTTGCTTGTCTGAAAATTGTTTAATCCCACCATCATATTTAAATGATAATCATGCTGGATACAGTATTCTTGGTTCGAGGCCCTTCTGTTTCATTGCGTTAAATATATCATGCCATTCTCTTCTAGCCTGTAAGGTTTCTGTTGAGAAGTCTGATGTTAGTCTGATGGGTTTTCCTTTGAAGGTGATCTTTTTTCTTTCTCTATCTGCCTTTAATACTCTGTCCTTATCTTTGATCTTTGCCATTTTAATTATTATGTGCCTTGGTGTTGTCTTCCTGGGGTCCCTTGTGTTAGGAGATCTGTGGGCTTCCATGGACTGCGAGATTATTTCCTTCCCCAGCATGGGGAAGTTTTCAGCAATTATTTCTTCAAAGACACTTTCTATCCCTTTTTCTCTCTCTTCTTCCTCTGGTACTCCTATAATGCGAATATTGTTCCTTTTGGATTGGTCAGACAGTTCTCTTAATATTCTTTCATTCCTAGAGATCCTTTTATCTCTCTTTACCTCAGCTGCTCTGTATTCCTGTTCTCTGGTTTCTATTCCATTAACAGTGTCTTGCATCTCGTCCAGTCTGCTGCTGAGCCCGTCGATGGCTTGTCTCATTTCTGCATTATCTTTCCTGACTTCCCTCACTTCCTCCCTTAGCTCTTGCATATTTCTCTGTAGATCCATCAGCATGGTTATGACTTTTACTCTGAATTCTTTTTCAGGAAGATGCTGCATTTCCTTCTCTTCAGATTCCTTCTCAGAGGGGCTCTGAATCTTGGTGAGCTTTGTCTGTATCAATTTCTTCTGTCTTGTCATGCTGGCAGGAGTGGTTGCTGTTAGGTGCCACATATGTCAGCTGGGCTCTGGAGTGGATTCTCTACACGTGCTGTAGGTGTCGCTGTTGCTCCACTAATTCGCAGCTGCAGCCGTGCCGTTTTTGTAGGTAGGAATGAATGGGACGCTATTGTTTTCTGTATAAAGTTCCAGCGTGGCTGCTCCCTTCTCTCCGTCACCAGCCAAGGGGTCCGAAGTTCCCCAGGACTTCCAGCCTGCAGGGCTGAGCCCGCTGGGGCGCTGGTGTTCCCTCGCTGGGCCCCCCGCCTCTCCAAGACTGCTACAAATGGCACACGCTTTTCTCTTTGTCCCTGGGCGCTGGCTGCATGGTCCCAGCACCTTCCCAGCTCAAAACCTGCACCTTCTGCCTCTCCAATGTCTGATGCACCGCGCAATGTGTGTCAGCGCTCCCGGTGCTCCGGCGCAGACCAGCGGGGCTGGTTATTTCGCGGACCTGCGCTTCCACTCCCTCCCGGCTCCGAATCCTCTCCTCCCGCCGGCACGCTGGGCTGGGTGAGTGTTCGGGTGCCGCTGGGTCGCGGCTCTGTATCTTACCCGCCTCGCGGGGTGCTGAGTCCTCCCAGGTGTGGCTGCACGCTGTGCACTTTCCTGTGTGCTCCGATTTCTCTTTTAGGAATAGTTGTATTTGCTGTGTTTTCATAGATTTATATAGTTTTGGGAGGAGATTTCTGCCGCCCTGCTCACACCGCCATCTTCCCGGAAGTCCCTAAAGATGACTCGGCCCCACGCAGCACCTATTAAATGCATTTTTAACTCACAATATTTTCAACTTAAAATGGATTTATCAGGATGTAACTCCATCGGACGTTGAGGAGGATCTACACTTGGAGAGGTTTCATTGTCAATAGTTTGCATAGTTTCAGCAGGATGTCTGCTGTTATTTCCTTTATTCATCCGTATATAATACAGCTTTTTGGTCTTTTAATAAATTTTCACCTCTGTTATTACTTTTGGCAATTTGATTATGATGTTCCTTGATGTGATTTTCTTCATATTCTTTTCATTGAGATTCTTGGGTCTATGAGTTTATAGTTTATACCAGGTTTGGAAAATGTTAAGTTATTAATTCTTCCAATATTTTTTCTGACTTCTGCCCTTCCTTTCTTCATCTGGGTTACAATTACATGTATGTAGGACCACCCAGTATTATCCCAGAGGTTACTAATGTTCCCTTTTTTCCCTATACATTTCAATTTAGAAATTTCTCTTGCTTTGTCTTCAAGTTGATGATCTTTTCTTTGCAATTATAATCTGCTGTTAATCCCATCCGTCCTCTTCCTCCTCTCCCCTCTTTCTGTCTCTCCCCATCTCTCCATATGTATTTAAATTTTATTTAAATTTTTTATATCTTTCATTTCTCTCCACATCATATTCATATTTTCCTCTTCTTTTGAGCATAGGGCATATATTTATGATAGCTGTTTTAACATGCTTGTCTCTTATGCTATAATCTTTGTCAATTCTAGGTCATTTTCTACTGATTATGTTTTCTCCTGCATATGGGTCACATTTTCCTACATCTTTGCATGCCTGATAATTTTCTGTTGAATCCTAGACATTGTACATTTTATGTTCTTGGATACAAATTTTGTTTTTTTCCTTTAAATATTGTTGGACTGATCTGTGACATAGTAGAGTTACTTCAAAGCAGGTTTTCTTTTTGAGTCTTGCTTTTAAGCTTTTTGGGACACGACTAAAGCAGTACCCTTAGAGGACTCTTCCCACTACTCTGTGGCTTTTTTTTTTCTGGTATCATTCATCTACAATTACAAAAGCAACATTACGGTTACTAGACTCCACCCCGTTATCAAGTCCCCACAACATACCCCATTACAGTCACTGTCCATCACAATAGTAAGATGCTATAGAATCACTACATGTCTTCTCTGTGTTGTACTGCCTTCCCCATGGCCCCCACCCAACACATTATGTGTGCTAATAGTAATGCCCTTTTTTCCCCCTTATCCCTCCCTTCCCACCCATCCTCCCCAGTTCCTTTCCCTTTGGTAACTGTTAGTCCATTCTTGGGTTCGGTGAGTATGCTGCTGTTTTGTTCCTTCAGTTTTTCCTTTGTTCTTATACTCCACAGATGAGTGAAATCCTTTGATGCTTGACTTTCTCTGCCTGGCTTATTTTACTGAGCATAATACCCTGTAGCTCCATCCATGTTGTTGCAAATGGTAGGATTTGTTTTCTTCTTGTGGCTGAATAATATTCCATTGTGTATATGTACCACATCATCTTTATCCATTCATCTACTGTTTGACACTTAGGTTGTTTCCATTTCTTGGCTATTGTAAATAGTGCTGCGATAAACATAGGGGTGCATATGTCTTTTCCAAACTGGGCTCCTGCATTCTAAGGGTAAATTCCTAGGAGTGGAATTCCTGGGTCAAATGGTATTTCAATTTTGAGTTTTTTGAGGACCTTCTATACTGCTTTCCACAATGGTTGAACTAATTTACATTCCCACCAGCAGTGTAGGAAGGTTCCCCTTTATTCACATCCTCGACAACATTTGTTGTTGTTTGTGTTTTGGATGCTGGCCATCCTGACTGGTGTGAGGTGATATCTCATTGTGGTTTTAATTTGCATTTCTCTGATAATTAGCGATGTGGAGCATCTTTTCATGTACCTGTCGGCCATCTGAATCTCTTCTTTGGAGAAGTGTCTGTTCAGATCCTCTTACCCATTTTTTAACTGGCTTATTTGCTTTTTGTTTGTTGAGGTGCATGAGCTTTTTATATAGTTTGGATTTCAACCCTTTATCGGATATGTCATTTATGAATATATTCTCCCATACTGTAGGATGCCTTTTTGTTCTATTGATGGTTCCTTTGCTGTACAGAAGCTTTTCAGCTTGATATAGTCCCACTTGTTCATTTTTGCTTTTGTTTCCTATGCCTGGAGAGATATGCTCATGAAGAATTTGCTCATGTTTATGTCGAAGAGATGTTTGCCTATGTTTTTTTCTAAGAGCTTTATGGTTTCATGCCTTACATTCAGGTCTTTGATCCGTTTTGAGTTTACTTTTGTGTGTGTGGTTAGACAATAATCCAGTTTCATTCTCTTACATGTAGCTGTCCAGTTTTGCCAACACCAGCTGTTGAAGAGGCTGTCATTTCCCCATTGTATATCCATGGCTCCTTTATCGTATATTAATTGACCATATATCCTTGGGTTAATATCTGGACTGTCTATTCTGTTCCACTGGTCTATGGGTCTGTTCTTGTGCCAGTATCAAATTGTCTTGATTACTGTGGCTTTGTAGTAGACCTTGTAGTCGGAGAGTGTAAATACCCCCCCCCCCCCACTTTATTCTTCCTTCTCAGAACTGCTTTGGCTATTCGGGGTCTTTTGTGGTTCCATATGAATTTTAGAACTATTTGCTCCAGTTTGTTGAAGACTGTTGTTGGTATTTTGATAGGGATTTCATTGAATCTGTAGAATGCTTTAGGCAGGATGGCCATTTTGACAATATTAATTCTTCCTACAGCATGGAATGAGTTTTCATTTGTTAGTGTCCTCTTTAATTTCTCTTAAGTGTGTCTTGTAGTTTTCAGGGTATAGGTCTTTCACTTCCTTGGTTAGGTTTATTCCTAGGTATTTTATTCTTTTTGATGAAATTGTTTTCCTGATTTCTCTTTCTTCTAGTTCATCACTAGTGTATAAGAAAGCAACAGATTTCTGTGTATTAATTTTGTTTCCTGCAACTTTGATGAATTCAGATATTCTAGTAGTTTTAGAGTGGAGTCTTTAGGGGTTTTTTTTTGTACAATATCATGTCATCTGCAAATAGTGACAGTTTGAATTCTTCTTTACCAATCTGGATGCCTTGTATTTCTTTGTTTTATCTGATTGGTGTGGCTTAGGACATCCAGTACAATGTTGAATGAAAGTGGAGAGAGTGGGCATCCCTGTCTTGTTCCTGATCTTAGGTGAAAAGCTTTCAGCTTCTCACTGCTACGTATAATGTTGTCTGTGGGTTTGTCATATATGGCCTTTATGATGTTGAGGTACTTGCCCTCTATACCCATTTTGTTAACAGTTTTTATCATGAATGGATGTTGAATTTTGCTGAATGCTTTTTCAGCATCTATGGAGATGATCAGGTGGTTTTTGTCCTTTTTGTTGATCTGGTGGATGATGTTGATGGATTTTCGAATGTTGTACCATCCTTGCATCCCTGGGATGAATCCCACTTGATCATGGTGTATGATCCTCTTGATGTATTTTTGAATTCGGTTTGCTAATAATTTGTTGGATATTTTTGCATCTATGTTCATCAGGGATATTGGTCTGTAATTTTCTTTTTTGGTGAGGTCTTTGCCTGGTTTTGGTATTAGAGTGATGCTGGCTTCATAGAATGACTTTGGAAGTATTCCCTCCTTCTATTTTTTGTAAAACTTCCACGAGAATGGGTATTATGTCTTCTTTATATGTCTGATAAAATTCAGCGGTGAATCTATCTGGACCAGGGGTTTTTTTTCTTAGGTAGTTTTTTGATTACCAATTCAATTTCTTTGCTGATAATTGGTCTGTTTCGATTTTCTGTTTCTTCCTTGGTCAGTGTTGGAAGGTTGTATTTTTCTAGAGACTTGTGCATTTCTTCTAGGTTATCCAGCTTGTTATCATATAGATTTTCATAGTATTCTCTAATAATTCTTTGTATTTCTGTGGTTTCCATCATGATTTTTCCTTTTCCTTTCTCATTTCTCATTCTGTTTATGTGTGTAGATTCTCTTTTTCTCTTAATACATCTGGCTAGGGGTTTATCTATTTTGTTTATTTTCTTGAAGAACCAGCTCTTGGTTTCATTGATTTTTTCTATTGTTTTATTCTTCTCAGTTGTATTTATTTCTTCTGTGATCTTTATTATGTCCCTCCTTCTGGTGACTTTGGGCCTCATTTGTTCTTCTTTTTCCAATTTCAATAATTGTGTCTTTAGACTATTCATTTGGGATTGTTCTTCCTTCTTTAAATAGGACTGGATTGCAATATACTTTCCTCTTAGAACTGGCTTGGCTTTATCCCACAGAAGTTGTGGCTTTGTGTTGTTGTTGTCATTTGACTCCATATATTGTTTGATCTCTGTTTTAATTTGTCGTTGATCCATTTATTATTTAGGAGCATGTTGTTGAGCCTCCATTTATATGTGAGCTTTTTTGTTTTCTTTGTACAATTTATTTTTAATTTTATACCTTTGTGATCTGAGAATTTTTTCGTTAGAATTTAAATCTTTTTGAATTTACTGAGGCTCTTTTTGTGGCCTAGTATGCGGTCTACTCTGGAAAATGTTCCATGTGCACTTGAGTAGAATGTGTATCCTGTTGCTTTTGGGTTTAGAGTTGTGTAGATGTCTGTTAGGTCTATCTGTTCTAGTGTGTTCTTCAGTGCCTCTGTGTGCTTACTTATTTTCTGTCTGGTTTATCTGTCCTGCGGAGTGAGTGGTGTGTTGAAGTCTCATAAAATGAATGCATCGCATTCTGTTCCCTCCTTTAATGGTGTTAATATTTGTTTCACATTATATCAGTGCTCCTGTATTGGGTGCATAAATATTTATAATGGTTATTTCCTCTTGTTGAACTGACCCCTTTATCATTCTGTAATGTCCTTCTTTGTCTCTTGTGACTTTCTTTGTTTTAAAGTCTATTTTGTCTGATACAAGTACTGCAACTTCTGCTTTTTCTCCCTATTAGTTGCATGAAATATCTTTTTCCAATCCTTTACTTTTAGTCTGTGTATGTCTTTGGGTTTGAGGTGAGGCTTTTGTAGGCAGCTTATAGAAGGCTTTCATTTTTTTGTTCATTCAGTGACTCTGTGTCTTTTGATTGGTGCATTTAGACCATTTAAATTTAAGGTGATTATTGATAGGTATGTACTTACTGCCACTGCAGGCTTTAGATTCTTGTTTACCAAAGGTTGAAGGGTAATTCCATTATTGTCTAACAGTCTAATTTAACTAACATAGTATACTATTATAAACACAACCTTAAAGGTTGTTTTTTTTCCTTCTCCATTCTTTATATATTAGATATCATATTCTGTACTCTTTGTCCATCCCTTTACTGACTTTGTGGTAGTTGATTTAATTTTACATTTGCTTACTAATTAATTGGTCTACTTTCTTTATTGTGATTTTATTTTCTCTGGTGACAGCTATTTAGTCTTGGGAACACTTCCATCTATAGTGATCCCTCCAAAATGCACTGTAGAGGTGGTTAGTGGGAGGTAAATTCTCTCAGCTTTTGCTTATCTGGAAATTGTTTAATACCTCCTTCACATTTAAATGATAATCTTGCAGGATAGAGTATTCTTTGTTCAAGGCCCTTCTGCTTCATTGCATTTAATATATCATGCTACTCCCTTCTGGCCTGTAAGGTTTCTCTTGAGAAGTCTGATGATATCCTGATGGGTTTTCCTTTGTATGTGATCTTTTTTCTCTCTCTAACTGCATTTAAAAGTCTGTCTTTATCCTTGATCTTTGCCATTTTAATTATTATATGTCTTGGTGTTTTCCTCCTTGGGTCCCTTGTGTTGGGAGATCTGTGCACATCCATCGCCTGAGAGACTATCTCCTTGTCCAGACTGGGGAAGTTTTCAGAAATTACGTCCTCAAAGACACTTTCTATCCCTTTTCCTCTGTCATACTTCTGGTACCCGTATAATGCGAATATTGTTCCGTTTGGATTGGTCACAGTTCTCTCAATATTCTTTCATTCTTAGAGAT
Organism: Smutsia gigantea; assembly: GCA_032199065.1. Classification (NCBI taxonomy): domain Eukaryota; kingdom Metazoa; phylum Chordata; class Mammalia; order Pholidota; family Manidae; genus Smutsia; species Smutsia gigantea. Next base: position 75,451 of record JAVSCE010018136.1, on the reverse strand, counting down.
CCTTTTTTCTCTCTGTGCCTCAGCTTCTTTGTATTCCTCTTTTTAAACTTCTATTGCATTTACCATCTCTTCTACTACATATAATCTGCTTTTAAATCCCTGCATTGTATGGTTCATTTCAGATATGGAATTTAATGATTGAATCTCCATCTTCAGTTTGTCCCTGAGTTCTTGAATATTTTTCTGTACCTCCGTGAGCATGTTTATGATTTTTATTTTGAACTCTCTTTCAGGATGACTGGTGAGTTCAGTTTTATTTGGCCCTTTTTCTGGTGTTTCTAAGATTTTGGTTTGAACCAGGTTCCTATGACATTTCATGTTTGTATATGGCGCCCTCTAGTGCCCAGAAGTTCTAGTCTCTGGAGCTGCTCAGCCCCTGGAGTGATGTTGGAGGTTGCAGGGGAGTGGTGCTGGTGCCTTGGGGGAGGAAAGAGCTGATTCCTGCTTCCCGGCTACAGTGCCTGTCTCCACTATCAGAATCAGTGTGCCAAGGACAGAAGTGTAAGCCTCTGAGCTTCACGTCTGTAGCTGCCAAAGGCGGGGCCTCCTTCTGGCTGGCCTGATGCCAGGGCAGGGACTGCAGGTTTGTGAGCCGGTGCTGGCTGGCCAGGAGGAAGGTGCAACAGGCTGCATATCACAGTGGGGGGCCTCGGAACTGAGTAGCCACCCAGGGGATAGAGCACCTGAAGCTCCTGAAAGTTACCAACTTACTGGGCCGAGCGCACCCAGACAACCTTGTCCACCTATTCCTTCTCCTGAGCAGCAAGCTCTGTGCAAATCCTGCCCCTTTAGCAGCCCTCTGGCTGCTAGGAAGCTTCTCAGACCACCTGCCTTTCCTTTTTCCCAGAGCAGCGGGATATAGCTCCATGTCCTCCACAAATGGCTGGAATCTCAGTCTCTCCAAGTGTTCTGCCTGTCTTAGCTTTCCAACCCCACTAATCTCCAGAGAACCGTGCAATGTAGGTTTGTGCTCCCAAAGCACATCTCCAGCTCTGGGTGTTCGGCAGTCCTAGGCTTCACTCCCTCTGCACTTTGTTTCTCTTCCTCCAGCCAGTGAGCTGGGGTGGGGGAGCTGCTCAGGTCCCGCCGGTCAAGGCTTTGGTACCCTGTTTTGTGAAGTCTGCTCTGTTCTCCAGGTGTAAGCAGTCTGGTGCAGCTTTGTTTCCTGTTACTCTTTCAGGATTAGTTGTATTAACTATATTTTCATATTATTAGTGGTTTTGGGAGGAGTTCTTTATCTCACCTCTCATGCCACCATCTTGAACCCCTCTACTCTTTCTTTTTAAATAATTAGTTATAAAAGTAATCCATGAATTCATTTTCATATAAATATTCATACTGTATGAGATTGCTTATTTTCATATCTTGTGCTGTACCTGTGCATAAGATCTTTCATTTTCAGAATGCATCCCTTTTTAATTTTTCCTTTTTATTTTGAAATTTTTCAAGCCTATAGAAAAGTTGAAAGATTATAACAATGAACACATGTATACACTTTACCTAAATTCACCACTTGTTAACATTGTGCTATATTTGCTTTATCTCTCTCTTTTGATAGTCAAGGCATAGATATAGCCTAGATATATATTTTTGAAAGAAACATTTTAAATTAAGTGGCAGACATCCTAAAACTTCACCCCCAAATACTCTAGCATGAGTTTTCTAAGAATAGATTCATTGTTCAATGTGACATCATACCCTTATCACATCTAAAAAAATAACAATTCTGTTATAAAATATTATATTCAAAGTGAGATTTCCAACTTTAAAATGGTTTTTATAGCTAGATTTTTTTTCCCAGTCAGGATTCCATCAAAATTCATGTTTTGAATTTAGATGTTAAGCATCTTTTTATTTTGAATGTCACATATAATTTAAGACCAATATTTTAAAACTTGTCTTCAGCTTCATTTTGAAGTCTTAATTCTCCTGAAAGTCTTTAGCCAAATATCCATTTCATGAATTTAATTTTACTGTCTTTTGAGCTGCTAAAAGAAATATATTTTTAATTAACAAAAACAATAAAAAGTAGGTTAATGCAAAGAACCTTTGAAACTGATCCCATCCCTTACTCCTTTTCATTTTCTGAGGCTAGTATTATTAATGTAATGCTTCATTAAATCAGACTGGGTACTAGTGATTGAGTTTTTAATTGAAAATGAAATGAGATGATATCTGTAAATTGCTTTAAAATAATCTAGACAGAGGGAAGAAAAGAGTGTGATGATACTGATAAAACCAGATTGTCAAAATGTTAATTTTTGAAGGTGAGAATTAGGGACATGTATTTTACTATTTTCTCTATTTCTATGTATATTCAAATTTTCCACAAAAATTTTTAGTATAAAAGCAATAGCGGCATATTATACTGGTCGTATTTTCTGTGATCAATCAACTGCTTCCTAAAATGGAGTCTGGGTATTTATTTGTCAAATATCTGGAAATGCATGAGGAATGCCTCTTTTATATTACTTGCCCCATCTCTTGCAGAGTAAATGTAGTGTTACCTGCATGTGGTTCAGACTATATCACACACACAAAAGAACAATCATACAAGTTCAGGGTTTCTTTAAATGGAAATCTAAATAACTAAGAATAAGAGATTAGTTAATTGTAGCCTTGGTAAATAAAAACATACATAAGAATATTTAATTCCATAGGGAGAAAATTACTATGATATGTAGTTTTTTTAAGGTATCATTGATATACACTCTTACGAAGGATTCACATGAAAAATGTGGTTACTACATTCACCCATATTATCAAGACTCCCCCATACCCCATTGAAGTCACAGTCCATCAGTGTAGTAAGATGCCGCAGTCACTACTTGTCTTCTCTGTGCTACACTGTATTTCCCATGACTCCCCCTACACCATGTATGATATGTGGTTTTTTTAATTGCTGAATAATACCAGTTTTTGTAAATATGTGCAAATATATTTACAAATATTTATGGAAAATATATTTTAAAATGTATATGGAAATACATTGTCAAAGGAAAAAATACTAAACATACCATACATGAAGATGTTAAAAATAAGCATCTCTGGTTGGTAGAAATATAGATTTTTTTTAATTGGGGACAGAATGTGTTTATATTTAACTTCTAAATTTCCTACATACAAAAATTATGCATTATTTTGCAACAATAAAAATTCTAAAAACAGAACTGGATGGTATACGAGGTATACTGGAAAATACTGATTATATATAATTGTAAGTCAACATTTTTACTAAATGTACACTAAAATTTTTTACTTAGTATTGTCATGTCGTTATGGATTAAGTTTACAAATAAAAGCTGTATCTAAACCAAAGTGATATTAAAGTGTTTGTCTTCACTATCTGTGTTACATATGCTCAAATTGCTTAGGAGTACATATATAGTATGGAAGCAGCAGAGTAGAGCTATCAAACTTATTCTATGTTGCCTTGCAATGAGAAGTCCTTAAATATTCTTAATTGACTACTAATTACCAACTCACTCCTGGAAAAACATGTAAATGTTAAAGGCAAAATAGTCATTAATGGAATATTTTCTAGGGAGTTTACAATTGACATTTAAATTCTCTCTGAAAATACTTACATGAAGAATTTCTTCATGTTTTCCAGTTCCTGAGAGCAGAAATGGGCCAAGATTACCATTTGGCAAAAAAATTATGTGAGATGAGTAAGTACAAAATACTTTTCCATTTCCTTAATATGTAAGATGGTTTGATTATTTCAAGTCTAGTAAATTTTCTGATAGTATCTCTGTGATTCCTTGATAATAACTTGGCTTTGGTATAAGGACTAATGCAGACTTCTAGAGTAGCTTTGAGTGGGATAAACTAATTAGAGACTAATTACCACCACTGGAAAATAAGTCAAATTCCTTACCTTTATGATTATGGGTTAATGACCTTATGCCTTTGGTCTCCACGTGTCAACTAGTGCAACAGACCTTTTTTCACATGCAATTAGTCCGTGAATATTTGAGTGATACATTTGCCTGGTGCTCTTCTAGGCACTGGAAATAGAGCAGTCAACAAGACGGTGACAGTCCCACATTAATATCTCGTGTCAGATGGATAATAAACTCATATGTAATTAGTGTGTCATAAATGATAGGTGTGATGGAGGAAAACAGAGAAGAAGGAATAAAAAGCATTGGGAGGAGGCAAAGCATTTTTAAATAGCATGATCCAGGAGGGTCTCATTGAAAGACTTGAGCAAAGATGTGAGGAAGTTGAGGAAATTAGTCATGTCGACATCTGCAGGGAGTGTTGTTCCAGGCAGAAATAAGAGCAAATGTGCTGAGATGTAAGTGTGCCTGATGAGGAACTGCAAGAAGGATAGTGTAAGTGCAGCAGAATAAGCAAGGGGAAGGGTGATTGGAGACGAGGTCAGAGAAGTTATGGGGTGGATGTTGTGTGATTGCTTAGTGCCTTTTCACAAGTTAAGGACCTTGGCTTTTCTCTGATGTGGGAAACCACTGGACACTTGACTGCAAGAATGACATGATCTACTTTACTTTTTTTTTATTAAGGTATTATTTACATATACTCTTATGAAGGTTTCACATGAAAAAACAATGTGGTTATTACACTCACCCCTGTTATTGTGTCCCCCTATACCCCATTGAAATCACAGCCCATCAGTGTAGTAAGATGCCTCAGAGTCACTATTTGCCTTCTCTGTGCTACACTGTCTTCCCCCTGATCCCCCCCACACCATGTGTGCCAATCATAATACACCTCACTCCCCTTCTCCCTCCCTCCCCAATAGCCCTCCCGATCCCTCCCCTTTGGTAACCTCTAGTCCCTTCTTGGAGTCTGTGAGTCTGTTGCTGTTTTCTTCCTTCAGTTTTGCTTCGTTGTTATACTCCACAAATGAGGGAAATCATTTGGCACTTGTCTTTCTCTGCCTGGCTTATTTCACTGAGCATAATATCCTCCAGCTCATCCATGTTGTTGCAAATTGCAGAATTTGTTTCTTTCTTATGGCTGAGTAATATTCCATTGTGTATATATACCACATTTTCTTTATCCATTCATCTATTGATGGATACTAAGGTTGCTTCCATATCTTAGCTATTGTAAATAGTGCTGCAATAAACATAGGGGTGCATATGTCTTTTTGAATCTGAGAACTTATATTCTTTGGGTAAATTCCTAGGAGTGGAGTTCCTGGGTCAAATGGTATTTCTATTTTTAGTTTTTTGAGGAACTTCCATATTGCTTTCCACAATGGTTGAATTAGCTTACATTCCCACCAGCAGTGTAGGAGGGTTCCCCTTTCTCCACATCCTTGCCAGCATTTGTTGTTCTTAGTCTTTTTTTCGGATACAATAAAACTTTATTTATAGCCATTCAAATTTGAATTTATTAAATTTTCATGTGTCATGGCATATTATTATTTTGATTATTTTTCCCCAGCCTTTTAAAATGTAAAATCACTCTTAGTTATGGCCATTCTTAGCAGGTGGTGGGCAAGATTTGGCCTCTGGACTGTAGTTTGCTGAAGTCTGTTTTAAAGATTCACATTATTTTCAACTTGTAATTTATAATAACAGTAATACTTTTTGAGTAGCTATTATATATCAGGGACTATGCTGCACACTTTAGTTTTCTAGGTTAAGATCTCTAATGTCTTTTTTTATTTTGCTATCATTAATGTACAGTTACATGAACAACATTATGGTTACTAGATTCCCCCTATTATCAAGTCCCCACCACATACCCCATTACAGTCACTGTCCATCAGCGTAGTAAGGTACTATAGAACCACTACTTGTCTTCTCTGTGTTATACTGCCTTCCCCATATCCCCTCCCCACACCACATTATACGTGCGAATCATAATGCCCCTTTATCCCCCTTATTCCTCCCTCCCCACCCATCCTCCCCAGTCCCTTTCCCTTTGGTAACTGTTAGTCCATTCTTTGGTTCTGCGAGTCTGCTGCTGTTTTGTTCCTTCAGTTTTTCCTTTGTTCTTATATTCCACAGATGAGTGAGATCATTTGATACTTGTCCTTCTCCGCCTGGCTTATTTCACTGAGCATAATACCCTCTAGCTCCAGCCATGTTGTTGCAAATGGTAGGATTTGTTTTCTTCTTATAGCTGAATAATATTCCATTGTGTATATGTACCACATCTTCTTTATCCATTCATCTACTGATGGACACTTAGGTTGCTTCCATTTCTTGGCTATTGTAAATAGTGCTGCGATAAACATAGGGGTGCATCTGTCCTTTTCAAATTGGGCTGCTGCATTCTTAGGGTAAATTCCTAGGAGTGTAATTCCTGAGTCAAATGGTATTTCTATTTTGAGTTTTTTGAGGAACCTCCATACTGCTTTCCACAATGGTTGAACTAATTTACATTCCCACCACGAGTGTAGGAGGGTTCCCCTTTCCCACAACCTCGCCAATATTTGTTGTTTGACTTTTGGATGGTGGCCATCCTGACTGGTGTTAGGTGATACCTCATTGTGGTTTTAATTTGCATTTCTCTGATGATTAGTGATGTGGAGCATCATTTCATGTGCCTGTTGGCCATCTAAATTTCTTCTTTGGAGAAATGTCTGTTCAGCTCCTCTACCCATTTTTTAATTCGCTTATTTGCTTGTTGTTTGTTGAGGTGCATGAGCTCTTTATATAATTTGGATGTCATCCCCTTATCATTTATGCCATTTGTGAATATATTCTCCCATACTCTAGGATGCCTTTTTGTTCTACTGATGGTGTCCTTTGCTGTACGAAAGATTTTAGTTTATATGGTCCTACTTGTTCATTTTGCTTTTGTTTCCCTTGCCCAGGGAGATATGTTCATGAAGAAGTTGCTCATGTTTATGTCCAAGAGATTTTTGCCTATGTATTTTTCTAAGAGTTTTATAGTTTCATGACTTACATTCAGGTCTTTGATCCATTTTGAATTTACTTTTGTGTGTGGGGTTAGACAATGATCCAGTTTCATTCTCTTACATGTAGCTGTCCTGTTTTACCAACACCAGCTGTTGAAGAGGCTGTCATTTCCCCATTGTATATCCATGGCTCCTTTATTGTATATTAGTTGACCATATATGCTTGGGTTTAATTCCGGGCTCTCTAGTCTGTTCCATTGGTCTATGGGTTTGTTATTGTTTCAGTACCAAATTGTCTTGATTACTGTGGCTTTGTAGTAGACCTTGAAGTCAGGAACCGTTATCCTCCCCACTTTATTCTTCCTTCTCAGGATAGCTTTGGCTATTGGGGGTCTTTTTTTGTTTCATATGAATTTTAGAACTATTTGCTCTTGTTCATTGAAGAATGCTGTTGGTATTTTGATAGGGATTGCATTGAATCTGTAGATTGCTTTAGGCAGGATAGCCATTTTGACAATATTACTTCTTCCTATCCATGAGCACAGGATGTGTTTCTGTTTACTGGTATCTTCTTTAATTTCTCTCATGAGTGTCTTGTAGTTTTCAGAGTATTGGTCTTTCACTTCCTTGGTTAGGTTTATTCCTAGGTATTTTATTCTTTTTGATGCAGTTATGAATGGAATTGTTTTCCTGGTTTCTCTTTCTGCTACTTCATCGTTAGTGTATCAGAAAGCAACAGATTTCTCTGCATTAATTTTGCATCTTCCAACTTTGATGAATTCAGATATTAGATCGAGATGTTTTAGAGTGGATTCTTTAGGGTTTTTTAATATACAATAACATGTCATCTGCAAACAGGGACAGTTTGACTTCTTCCTTACCAATCTAGATGCCTTTTATTTCTTTGTGTTGTCTGATTGCCATGGCTAGGACCTCCAGAACTATTTTGAATAAAAGTGGGGAGAGTGGGTATCCTTGTCTTGTTCCAATCTTAAAGGAAAAGCTTTCAGCTTCTTGCTATTAAGTATAATGTTGGCTGTGGGTTTGTCATGTATGGCCTTTATTATGTTGAGGTACTTGCCCTCTATACCCATTTTGTTGAGAGTTTTCATCATGAATGTATGTTTTGTCAGATGATTTTTCAGCATCTATGGAGATGATCATGTGGTTTTTGTCCTTCTTTTTGTTGATGTGGTGGTGATGGTGATGCATTTTCAAATGTTCTACCATCCTTGCATTCCTGGGATGAATCCCACTTGATCATGATGGATGATCTTTTTGATGTATATTTTAATTTGGTTTGCTAATATTTTGTTGAGTAATTTTGCATCTATGTTCATCAGGGATATTGGTTTGTAATTTTCTTTTTTTGTGGGGTCTTTGCCTGTTTTTGGTATTAGACTGATTTGGCCTCATAGAATGAGTTTGGGAGTATTCCCTCCTCATCTACGTTTTGGAAAACTTTAAGGAGGGTGGGTTTTACGTCCTCACTAAATGCTTGATAAAATTCAGCAGTGAAACTTTCTGGTCCAGGTGTTCTTTTCTTAGGTAGGTTTTGATTACCAGTCCAATTTCCTTGCTGGTAATTGGTCTATTCAGATTTCCTGTTTCTTCCTGGGTCAGCCTTGGATGGTTGTATTTTTCTATAAAGTTGTCCATTTCTTCTAGGTTATCCAGTTTGTTGCCATATAACTTTTCATAGTATTCTCTCATAATTCTTTGTATTTCTATGGTATCCATAGTGATTTTTCCTTTCTCATTTCTGATTCTGTTTATGTGTGTAGACTCTCTTTGTTTCTTGATAAGTCTGGCTAGGGGCTTATCTATTTTGTTTATTTTCTTAAAGAACCAGCTCCTGCTTTTATTGATTCTTTCTATTGTTTTATTCTTCTCGATTTTATTTATTTCTGCTCTAATCTTTATTATGTCCCTCCTACTGACTTCGGGCGTCATTTGTTCTTCTTTTTCTAGTTTCATTAATTGTGAGTTTAGAGTGTTCATATGGGATTGTTCTTCTTTCCTGAGGTAGGCCTGAATTGCAATATACTTGTCTCTTAGCATGGCCTTCGCTGTGTCCCACAGATTTTGCTGTGTGGAATTATTGTTGTCATTTGTCTCCATATTTTGCTTGATTTCTGTTTTTATTTGGTCTTTGATCCATTGATTATTTAGGGGCCTGTTGTGAAGCCTCCATGTGTTTGTTGGCTTTTTTGTTTTCTTTTGTGTAATTTATTTCTAGTTTCATACCGTTGTGGTCTGAGAAGCTGGTTGGTACAATTTCAATCTTTTTTAATTTACTGAGGCTCTTTTTGTGGCCTAGTATATGATCTATTCTTGAAAATGTTCCATGTGCACTTGAGAAAAATGTGTATCATGTTGCTTTTGGATGAAGTGTCCTGTAGATGTCCGTTAGGTTTGTCTGTTCTAATACGTTGTTCAGTGCCTCTGTCTCTTTACTTATTTTCTGTCTGGTTGATCTGTCCTTTGGAGTGAGTGGTGTGTTGAAGTATCCTAAAAAGAATGCATTGCATTCTATTTCCCTATTTAATTCTGTTAGTATTTGTTTCATATATGTAGGTTATCCTGTGTTGGGTGCATAGATATTTATAATGGTTATATCCTTTTGTTAGACTGACCCCTTTATCATTCTGTAATGTCCTTCTTTGTCTCTTGTGACTTTCTTTGTTTTGAAGTTTATTTTGTCTGATACAAGTACAGCAAGTCCTGCTTTTTTCTCCCTATTAGTTGCATGAAATATCTTTTTCCATCCCTTTACTTTCAGTCTGTGTATGTCTTTGGGTTCGAAGTGAGTCTTTTGTAGGCAGCATATAGAGAGGTCTTTTTTTTTATCCATTCAGTGACTCTGTCTTTTGATTGGTGCATTCAGTCCATTTATATTTAGGGTGATTATCAATAGTTATGTACTTATTGCCATTGCAGGCTTTAGATTCGTGGTTACCAGAGGTTCAAGGGTAATTCCCTTACTATCTAACAGTCTAATTTAACTCACTTCGTATGCTATTACAAACACCACCTGAAGGTTCTTTTTTTATTGTCCCTCCTTTTTCTTCCTCCTCTATTCTTTATATCTTAGGTATCATATTCTGTACTCTTTGTCTATCCCTTGGGTGACATCTATTTAGCCTTAGGAACACTTCCATCTATAGAAGTCCCTCCAAAATGCACTGTAGAGGTGGTTTGTGGGCGGCAAACTCTCTCAGCTTTTGCTTATCTAAAAATTGTTTAATCCCTCCTTCAAATTTAAATGATAACCTTGCCGAGTAGAGTATTCTTGGTTCGAGGCCCTTCTGCTTCATTGCATTAAATATATTATGCCACTCCCTTCTGGCCTGTAAGGTTTCTGTTGAGAAATCTGATGATAGCCCTATGGGTTTTCCTTTGTATGTGATCTTTTTTCTCTCTCTAGCTGCTTTTAAAAGTCTGTCTTTATCCTTGATCTTTGCCATTTTAATTATTATATGTCTTGATGTTGTCTTCCTTGGGTCCATTGTGGTGGGAGATATGTGTACCTCCATGGCTTGAGACTATCTCCTTCCCCAGACAGGGGAAGTTTTCAGCAATTACCTCCTCAATAACACTTTCTATACCTTTTTCTCTCTCTTCTTCTCCTGGTAGGCCTATATTGCGGATATAGTTCTGTTTGGATTGATCACACAGTTCTCTCAATATTCTTTCATTCTTAGAGATCCTTTTTTCTCTCTGTGCCTCAGCTCCTTTGTATTCCTTTTTAAATTTCTATTGCATTTACCGTCTCTTCTAATACATCTAATCTGCTTTTAAATTCCTCCATTGTATGTTTCATTTCAGATATGGAATTTCTTAATGATTGAATCTCTGTCTTAAATTCGTTCCTGAGTTCTTGAATATTTTTCTGTACCTCCATGAGCATGTTTATAATTTTTATTTTAAACTCTCTTTCAGGAAGATTGGTGAGTTCAGTTTCATTTGGTCCCTTTTCTGGGGTGTGTGTGATTTTGGTCTAAACCAGGTTCCTTTGACGTTTCATTATTCTTTGTGGTGCCCTCTAGTGCCCAGAAGCTCCAGTCTCTGGAGCAGCTCAGCCCCTAGAGTGAGGTTGGGGGTCGTAGGGGAGCGTCACTGGTGCCTGGGGAGAGGAAAGAGCTGTTTCCTGATTCCCGGCTGCAGTGCCTGTCTCCAGTATCAGAGCCAGTGGGCCAAACACACAGATGTAAGCCTCTGTGCTTGGCATCTCTAGCTGTTGTAGGTGGGGCCTCCCTCTGGCTGGCCTGATGCCATCACAGTGACTGCCGTTTTGCTAGCAGGTGCTGGCAGGCCAGAAGGAAGGCACAGCAGGCTGCGTGTCACAGAGGGATGTCTCAGAGCTGAGTAGGCAGCCAGGCGGATGGAGCACCTGAAGCTCCTCAAAGTTCCCATCCTGCTGGGCAGAGTGTGCCCAATCTTGTCCACCTATTCCTTCTTCCGTGCAGCAAGCTCCTTGCAAACCCAGCCCCTTCAGCAGCCCACTTGCTGCTAGAAAGCCTCTCAGACTGCCCATCTTTCCTTTATCCCAGAGAGGCTGGATGTGAATCCCCGTCCTCCACAAATGGCCGGAATCTCAGTCTCTCAAGCACTCCACCTGTCCTAGCTCCCCAACCCCATCAACCTCCAGAGCACCACACAGTGTAGGTTTGTGTTCCAAAGCTGACCTCCAGGGCTGGGTGTTCAGCCATCTTAGGCTTCCACCCCCTCCCCACTCTGTTTCTCTTCCTCCCGCCTGTGAGCTGAAGTGGGAGAAGGGCTTGGGTCCTGCTGGATCAAGGCTTTCATACGTTACCCTGTTTCATGAGGTCCTCTCTGTTCTTGAGGTCTGTATGCAGTCTGGTGCAGCCTTCTTTCCTATCGCCGTTTTAGGGCTAGTTGTATTGACTATAATTTTGCACTATATGTGGTTTTGGAAGGACTTCTCTGTCTCACCTCTCACACCGCCATCTTGAACCCCTCTCTGTTCTTAGTCTTTTTGATACTGGCCATCTTAACTGGTGTGAGGTGATATCTCATTGTGGTTTTTATTTGCATTTCCCTTATAATTAGTGATGTGGAGCATCTTTTCATGTGACTATTGGCCATCTGAATTTCTTCTTTGGAGAATTGTCTGTTCATATCCTCTGCCCATTTTTTAATCTGGTTATGTGTTTTTTGGGTGTTGAGGCATGTGAGTTCTTTATATATTTTAGATGATAACCCCTTGTCAGATATGTCATTTAAAAATATATTCTCCCATACTGTAGGATGCCTTTTTATTCTGTTGATGGTGTCCTTTGTTGTACAGAAGCTTTTAAGTTTGATGTAGTCCCATGTGTTCATTTTTGCTTTTGTTTCCCTTGCTGAAAGAGATGCATTCTGGAAGAAGTTGCTCATGCTTATATTCAGATTTTTGCCTATATTACCTTCTAAGACTTTTATGGTTTCATGGCTTAAATTCAGGTCTTTGATCCATTTCCAATTTACTTTTGGGGATGGGGATAGACAATAATCCAGTTTCATTCTCTTGCATGTAGCTGTCCAGTTTTGATCTACTTTACTTTTATTTCTGTATTTGTTTTTTAGTGGTTTGACTTTATGTTCAAAATAGTTGTGGTTTTCTTTGTATTTACAAAGGAAGGTTTTGTTTTCTTATAGAAAATAAGGTTTGGGAGGTTTGCTGAGTTTCTTAAATCTGTGGGTTGATGTTTTCATCAATTTTGAAAATTTCTTAGCTATTACCTTTTCAATGATCACTTCTGCCCTATTCTCTCTCTCCCTGGGTCTCCAATTACACGTAAAGTAGACTTTTTCTCATGATGTTCCACAAGTATCTTATACTCAGCCCAATTTTTTACCATTTATTTCTGTGCTTCAGTTTGGATATTTTCTACTGACCTGTTTTTTGAGTTAACTAAACCTATCTTCTGTTATGTCCAATCTTGCTTTTAACTGTCCAGTGTTCTTAATTTCAAAGATTGTATTTCCTAATTTTAGAAAATCCATGTAATGATTTGAAAGCTTCCAGCTATCTGTTGAAATCCACAATCTTTTCAATTATTTTGCCTATCTTTTTCTCTAATATATTAATCAATTATTTTAAAAGAGAAAATGGCCACTCTAAAATTAAACTTGATTGACAATCGGTGTCAAAATATTATAACTAGTATTAGACTTGAGTTTTATGGTAAAAGTTCTTGAAGTGAAAAGGGCCTGTTGTCACTTGCCTCACACAGTCCCCACTATGGATACAGTACTTCTGAAATCGTTGGTGGATTTTTTTAAATGGGTTTCTTGAATGTTTTAACACTACCTATTTTATGTCTAAAATAATTTGCCTTGTTTATCCCTTTGACCTTTAGAGTCATTGAATAAAATATTTTCATAAAATAAAATGAACTGTTTTCAGTGGCCCACAAACAGAATTTTCAATCAGAAGGAATCCTTCAAGAAAATTATGTCCAGTCCTCTGTTTTTATAAGTAGTGAAACTGAAGCAGATAGAGGTTCAGCAGCTTCTTATGCACTTCTCGGGGAGCCAGTGACACAGCTAGAGCTGAGACCCAAACCTCGTCCTCCCACACCACTCTTCTTCCCTGTGGTGGCTAGTGATTCTGTAGCCTCTAGCTTCCAGTTCTCTGAGTTTCTTGTGGAGCCTAATTGTGGGAAAACTTACATATTTCTATATCCATTAGTCATTTTAGAAAGCCTCTGACTGAAGATTAAAAAATATATGCCCTGATATTACTATATCAGTCAGTTTTAGTGGTCAGTCCTGGAGTATGCTGCATAAACAGTAGGTGTTCAGTAAAGTGCTTGTTGGTCTCACTTGAACCAGTGAATACGTATTAAGTGCCAGGTCAATGGGGATGGAAAAGTTCAAACTGATCTGTCTTAATGGAGTTATATCCTTTTAAAAACTAACTTCCTTCATTCCTCCCTCCCCCCTCCCTTCTTTACTTTCTTCCTTCCAACAAACACATATTGTGCACCGACTCTGTGCCAGACCTTATACTGGGAGCTGGAGAGGAAGCAAGAATCACACAGCACACACTCTAAACACTTGGGTTGACATTAGACATGAATTGGTTTGGTTTTCACCCCTACTGGCTCATCCAGTAACACTGTTCACTCTTTTCTGCCTGTGTCAAATAGTGTTGCCCCTAAAACTAAGGATTAGAGTACAGGAAGAGGAGCTGTGGTGGGCCCTTAGGCAGGCACACAATCCAGGGACCCAAATGACAAAGAATGTTGCTCCCAAGGGAAAGAAGGGGCTGACTGGAAACGTGGGCAAAGAGGCACAGAGACGGGAGTGGAAGGCAGGGAACATGCAAAGTAGGATTGGCTACTAAAGCAGAAGCTGAGGCAGATTCCCAGCAAATGATGTGAAATTAGGGAGGCCTCAGTTTAGCAATGCCAAGCAAGTTTGAGCAAGAACAGAGTTGAAGACAGACTGTCTCAGGGAAAAGAAAATGTTAGTTATTTGATGCTATTAGGAACATTTGGCTGAGGGCTGCCTGAAGTGCCTCTCTCTATTCAGAGCAACAGACAAAATGAACTTTTGTCAATTAGCATGGACCCCAATATATTTTATATGTAAATGCTTACAGTACATTCTTTTGTCTCTTTTTTCATTCTAGCTTTTCTATAGAACATCCCCCTTTCTCTCTACAAATATTTATGTATTTATACATTTATGTATATAAACATAATTTGCATATGTGTTTATATGTGTATTTATTGTATTTATATGTTTTTATATATGTATGTGTTGAGCACCTACTATGGGAGCGTTCTTGAATACATTGTTTAATTATTAAAGCAATTCTGTGAGGCAGATATTACTAACCCCACTTCACAGATGAGAAAACTGAGGCTTAGCAAGGAGAACTAGTTCACACAAAGTCATACAGCTACAGAGTTAGGATTAGATCCTACATCTGGCTTGAAAGCCTCTGATAGCCTCCTATATTTCTATTTCCTCATTTATTAATAGGCTTATGTTTCTGGTCAAGGAGGCAGACTTGGAAAATAGATACTTTTATGGGTCAGTCAGGCTTGAAAAGTCTCCTATACTCAACTAATATATTTATTTCCTTTATTCTCATCTGAGGCAATTTTTAAAAATAATGCATCCCTGTCCCTTCCAAAATGTTTTACAAATTCATTTTCTTGAATCAAAGCCACAGGTTGCTGGTACGTCATCTGCTGCCAATAACCGTATAGCCATTTATATCTTTGTTTGGTTTCAGGACATCCCACCTGGCATCCCAGGTGCCTGTGGAGGCCTTTTCTCTTTGTCCTACCATTTAAAAAATGTGTAGTGCGTTCCCCCAAGAAATGCTGTTTGTTGGCAGAGGCTTGAATTGTATCTGTCTTCCACACACAGCTTTTATATGGGCCTCATACTTCCTCAGCCATTATGCTGCTGCCTCGTGCAGAACTGAGATCTCTGCTGCATGCCATTTCCTCCCCTGCATTGGAGGCAGCCTGGAAATGTGATTTTTTAAGGGGGACTGAAAGTTAAGAGTCCCAAGTATTTTTCTTAGATCATCTCATGACTTAGATTTTGTGCCAGCAATCTTCCTGTTTCTTAGTCTCACCTGTAAGAAGGAGACCTGTAAGCAGGGCACAGCCCTACTTCTCACAGTCAGCTGGAGAGTCTACACAAAAAACACTTATGCCTAAGAGACATCAACTATATATATGCCTGGAAGACATCATCAATTATAATAGTTGTAAATGCTTATGAATAATGGACTGAGGACCAACCTGGTTCTCATCATTTTGGTCTAACACAAATACAGATTATCTTCAGAAATGATAGTTCCTATAAAGTTTTCTATTTCTTTTTGAGTAAAATAAATTACACTTTACTGTTAGCTTAGAGTATAATTTTATCTAGGCATAAAAGGACTGCTTTCTCCTCTATATTCATTTGTTCCATTTCTTTAGTAGTTTTGAGGGCCCCGGCCCCAACTCTGTGCCAGGCGCTCTCCTAGGGATGCAGCAGCGAACAAGATCAACATTCTGTCTACCCTAGAATAGTCTCCAGCTTGAGGGACTTAGAACCCCATGGGCAGCAGAACTCCCTGGTTCCCTGATCTAGCCTTTCAGCCAGAAGAAAGCATCCACTGAGTATTTAGGAAGGAACCAAGCCTTTTCCTAGGTCTAGAATTGTTTCAGGAGAACTAATAATAGTGTTTATTCACCACTTACCATGTACCAAGGACTGGACTAAGAACTTTGTCTTCATTATCCCATAGACTCATCAAAACAGCCCAATGTGTCAATAGGATTATTAAAGAAAGGGAACTGAGATACAGAAATATTAATCAGTTTCCCTAAGATAACCTAGCTAGACAGTAGCAGAACCAGGATTCCCATTTGGCATCTTCCTTTGGAGCTCATTCTGGGCTCTGCTTATAGGCCCGGGTTGGGAAACAACCCCCAGGACACTCACTGCATGTACCTGGAGTCTTTTATCTCTTTACAAACTGCACTAGCTCACCAAGGAGTAAGAAGACTTTTTGATTCATCACCTAGAATGGATATTACTGGGCTAAGTTTCAAAGCAGATACCATTCCCTCACTCTGAAAATTGACATTTGACAGCAATTTTTGTTAAACCATGGAAGTAACTGATTCCATACTCCAATCCCATGGAATAATCCTAATTTCAATATGAAGTTTTCTAAACTGTGTCCCAAGGACTGTTAATTCAAGATTTCTTAATCATTCCACCAAAAAGGATTCTATGGGAATAATGCATTGGAGAAATCATTTTCCTTTCTATAAGATTTATAATAGTTATGAGCATATTAATGGTTCTGTAAAATCCTGCAGTTGCTCCTCCTGTAAACTTTACCTGATTGACTTCATTTAACCTAGTTTTCCAAATACATATTAACATCTTAAGAAACTAGTATTTCAAGGGGCAAGTTGGAGAAACCCTGCTCTATAAAGAGACTAGCCTCAGAGAAAGATTTAGACTGCTAATGATAAGCATATTTTAATCCAAGTCTAAATGAATAATAAGTTACTTTTATTAGAAACCTTAAAAGATGTATAAATAACTATAGGATGCTTAAAAGCAGCTTTGGAACAGGTACACAGTCATGCTGACCCAGATTGACGGTAAACTGTTATGTTAGTGGATTAGGAAATAAAGACAGTGTTTGGTCTGTTAGGATGAAAACCATATGGGGTGAGGACCTATGAGCCACTGGGGCCTACTCGAACCATCCATGATGATTTCTCTTCCTCTCAGCCAGGTGAATAGCACATTTGATGTTTCAGTGCCCCCTGAGGACCATCAAGGTATTGCTCAGGAGTCATATTGGATGATGCAGAATTATGAATATACTCATGGCAGGTAGAAAGAAGGTACAGAGAGATCTGTAGAACGAGATCTGAAAAAATAAAATAGTCTAAGAAACACTGAAACATAATATATGTATCTTTCTGGCCTCAAGGACATTGGTAACATAACTACAAGCCTTAAAAAAAAATCTCTTGTTATAGTCCAAAGGAAAGATGACCCATTGACATAAAGGAACAATAGAAAAGAATAAATAGTGCTAAAAACAATGGGTCTGAAGAGGAGGGAGAACACCGTTAAGTAGGCAATGACAGGTCTGAACTAGGATAAAAGTTTTCAAAATGGAGAGAAGAAACATCAGTTTTCCCATTTGAAAGATGAGTTTTTTAAAAATGGTATCTCTACCATGAAAGAGGTTGTATTGAAAAACAAAAACAAAGAAGTCTGTTCCTTTGTGTTCAGATAAGGCCTTTAGTAAAGGATGTGTCATGTAGACATTGGGCGGGTGACATGAGATAAGAGGGATTAACAGACCTCTAGGCACAGTCTGCTCATCAGCAAAACCTTCATATTTTGCAGGATTTGTACCTTGTTTGGGGAATAACAGTCAAGAAACACTTGGGCTACAGGATTTTGAGGGAAGCTTCACAGTGATGGGGATTGCATTCTTTGGGCAGGAGAGAAAATATATAATGTAGATTATTTCTCTTACAAAGCACCTAAGATAAGTAGAGCAGTCTATTTGCACTTAGATATACCCATGGTATAATTTTTGGTGTTCATCACTTTGTGCATTTTCATTTACTGTGATTGACAGTTGCAATCTCATTCTGAGAATCCTGTTAGCTGAAACACTTTGAACATTAATAACACACATTCTGTTGTCCATTTTCAGTCCTAATCTATGAACCAGAAAATCCTGAGGCCAAGGAGTTTTTCTCACTTATTGAAGAAATGTTGCTGATGGGTAAATTTAAAAATTGAAATTTCTTCTTTCTCATAGAAACTATGAACAGTCACTATTTAAAAATCCATTATCTTAGGATATTGGCAAAATACATCCTTAGGAAGTGGTTAAGAAAAGGTGAAATGGTTGTCATGGAAGGTTTAATGAAACCAGCTTGTCCTCTGTGGGTGGTTGAGATGACTCCCTTTTCTTTGTGGGGTGGAACTGCCCAAGCAAAGCAGGCTCCATGGGCACCCGTCGTCAACAGAGTCTGCGTAGGGAATGGAATATGCTAATTGCCCCATGTATTAAAGGGGTTTTCCCACAACTCCAAGGAAAGCCAGTACCCTCTAAATAACCCTTCATCTTACTCTTTCTATTTAAGAATTACATTAACAATAGTAAAAAGACATTTTATAGACCTATGTTTTACATTTACTTTAAATCCATAAACATCTTTATGCCAGCTAGAATATATTCTTCTGTGTACTGCTACTTTGACCTGTATGCAGTAAGCAAAGTTTAGCTCAGTTCTCATGTTCCAAAAACAAATATTTCTTAGTTGGGGGAGAAGCAAAAGAATTAAGATTTTTCAAAAAGTGGAAATACTAAGAAACATTTTAAGCAGTTCTCTTTCTTTCTGTGGCAGAGAAAGCTCAAAATCTTGAGGAAGATGATGAAGACAGTGATGAAGACAGTAGTGGTGAAAGTGAAGGAGAAAGCAGCGAGGATCTAAGTGAGGAAAGCGCTGATGAAAGTAGCTAATATGGTTTAATCGTAATGTATGTTCATTACTGTATACCATGGAGGTGTAAAGAAGACAGCTGCATTTTAATCTAGTTCTGTATTTGGCACCGAGTTCCTTTAATTTATCCGTATTAGTTCAAGCTCTTTCCTAATATTTAGGTCTTAGCTCACTATGAGTTACTCAAAGAAGGAAATAGTAATTGAAAACACTTACATAGCACTGTGTGCCAGGTACCATTCCACACACATTAATTTATTTAATCCAATAAATCCATGAGGTTTGGCTTAAAACAACACAAATGTATTACCTTACAGTAATCCAAAGTGGGTCTCACTCAGCCAAAATCGTATTTATGGGTTCTGGGAATTAGGACATAGACATAGACATCTTTGGGGGTGGGGGTTGGGGGTGGGACATTATTCTGCCTATGACAGGTAGTATTAGGTAAGTGTTGGTATTTTTGGAATTCATGGAATGGAATTGGAAGAGACAGTTTGGTTGCAGACATACACCTTATTTAGGAGTCATTAGTTTAGACTCAATTAGATAACACATAACAGAAATATCTCTTTGATTAGAGATAGTAATCAAAGATAAGGCAGTGGCCACAGAGAAAGTACAGTCTGAATAGAAATTGAATTATCTTAAATGATAAACAGCGCTTAAGTGATAGTCCAAGAAAGAGAAACACGGAAAGGAGACAAAAAAAACAGCCAGGAGAAAAATCAGGAAATTGAGCAGAGTGGAAGCCATCGGTTGCCCACTCACTGTCCATCCCTCCTTCCTCCTTTGCTAAAAGAGCCCTGATTCTGTCACTCACTACAGACTTGGCCGTGGGACTCAGGAAGGACACCCTGAGCCAATCAGTACCCGGCATTTCTCAGGTGGCTGTTATTGTTCTGAAGGTGGATGTGTGACCTGCACTGGCCCAACCAAGTGAAGGACATTTTTTCATGATTGGGAGGAGAGGTCATGCCATTCCTCTGGTTAAGGACTGGGAAGCATGCTGCCCTACTCACTGCAGGCAGCCATTTTATGGTGATGAGAGGAACGCATCTTAGGGTGAAGCTAATGTTCTGGTTGGCAGAGGAGAAGAAGCAAGGTGATGTGCAGCCACAGAATCGACTGCTCTGGGAGCCAGCCCGCTGAGCTTACTGTTCCGTGAGATGGACTTTCTTATTGTTTAAACCAGTTTGGATTGAGGTTTCTTTTATCTGCTGCCAAAAGCATCCTGACTGATACTAAGCACCACCACAGAAACTCAGGAGATGGTTTCAGGGTCTGGAAATATCCATAACGAAAGTTATTGAGGGTACGAATCAGGTAAGAACTAAAAAAGGTGACTGGATAGCCACAAAGAGGCAGTTGGTGACATTCGGGAGAGCAGTATCTGTTGAATGGGGCAGTGGGAGCCGTATTTCTGTGAGTTTGAGTGCATAAGAGGTAAGGTATGAAGGAAAGGAAAAAGATGAGGTATTGTTAGAGGATATGAAGCAAAAGAAGTACTTTTTTTTATTAAGGTATCATTGATATACAATAAGAAGGTTTCACGTAAGCAACATTGTGGTCACTACATTCACCCATATTATCAATTCCCTCCACACACCCCATTGCAGTCACTATCCTTCAGCATAGTAAGATGCTATAGAGTCGTTACTTGTCTTCTCTCTGCCTTCCCTATGACCCCACTACATTACGTGTGTTAATCATAATGCCCTTTAATTCCCTTCTCTCTCCCTCCCCACCCACCTTCCCAACCCCTTCCCTTTGGTAACTGCTAGTCCTTCCTTGGAGTCTGTGTGAGTCTGCTTCTGTTTTGTTCCTTCAGTTTTGCTTTGTTATACTCCACAAATAAGTGAAATCATTTGGTACTTGTCTTTCTCCGCCTGGCTTATTTCACTGAGCATAATACCCTCCAACTCCATCCATGTTGTTGCAAATGATAGGGTTTGTTTTCTTCTTATGGCTGAGTAATAGTCCATTGTGTATATGTACCACATCTTTATCTATTCATCTACTGATGGACACTTAGGTTGCTTCCATATCTTGGCTATTGTAAATAGTGCTGCGATAAACACAGGGGTGCATATGTCTTTTTGAATCTGGGATCTTATTTTCTTTGGGTAAACTAGTAGTGGAATTCCTGGGTCAAATGGAATTTCTATTTTTAGTTTTTTGAGGAACCTCTATATTGCTTTCCACAATAGTTAAAATAATTTACATTCCCACCAACATTTTAGGAGGGTTCCCCTTTCAACACATCCTCGCCAGCATTTGTTGTTCCTTGGCTATTAGATGTTGGCCATCCTAACTGGTGTGAGGTGATTACTCACTGTGGTTTTAATTTGCATTTCCCTGATCATTAGCAATGTGGAGCATCTTTTCATGTGTCTGTTGGCCATCTGAATTTCTTCTTTGGAGAAATGTCTGTTCAGATCCTCCACCCATCTTTTAATAGGGTTATTTGATTTTTGGGTGTTGAGGTGTGTGAGTTCTTTATATATTTTGGATGTTAACGCCTTGTCATTTATGAATATATTCTCCCATACTATATGTAGGATGCCTTTTTGTTCTGCTGATGGTGTCCTTTGCTGTACAGAAGCTTTTTAGCATGATGTAGTCCCATTTGTTCATTTTTGCTTTTGTTTCCCTTGCCCAAGGAGATGTGCTCAGGAAGAAGTTGCTCATTTATATTCAATAGATTTTTGCCTATGTTATGTTCTAAGAGTTTTATGGTTTCATGACTTACATTCAGGTCTTTGATCCATTTTGAATTTACTTTTGTGTATGGGGTTAAACAATAATCCAGTTTCATTCTCTTGCATGTAGCTGTCCAGTTTTGCCAACACCAGCTGTTGAAGAGGCTGTCATTTCCCCATTGTATGTCCATGGCTCCTTTATCATATATTAATTGACCATATATTCTTGGGTTTATATCTGTGCTCTCTATTCTGTTGGGTACATAGATATTTATAATGGCTATATTCTTTTGTTGGACTGACCGCTTTATCATTATGTAATGTCCTTCTTTGTTTCTTGTCACTTTGTTTTGAAATCGATTTTGTCTGATACACGTACTGCAACTCCTGCTTTTCTCAAAAGGAGTATTTTTTTTTAATATTGAACATGAACATATTTAGTAGGAAAGATAATTGTATGTACTGATAGCCTGGTAGCTATTAACCACTTACTGATAGTACTATCAGTTACTGATGGTGGTAATTATGATCACTGTACTGTACATTAGATTTCCAGAACTTACACATCTTGCATAATTGAAACTTTTTACCTTTGATCAACATCGTTGGCTGGTAGTTATTACAAGGCAAGGGCAGAACTCAGTCAATCTGTACTAATAAAACATAAGCAGGCGTTGGATGTGGACAGGAAAGCATGTAGCCCTTATGGCTAGGAGGCCATCTTAGAACCATGAGGAGGCTTTTGGTGGAAACCAATGCTAAAGACAGTGGAGCAGGAAGAACAAAAATCTAGTACTTGTTGTTTTAACTGACTCAGTAGAGCAAATATGGTTTAGTGCCTACCCTATTTCTGAGTATCCATTTAAGACAATAAATTTTCTTACTACTTAATCCTACCTATTTCAGATTTTCTATTACTTGCAGCCTAGAGAGTCCTACCCCATGTAGTTGCTGCAGCATAGCAGACATGACAGCAATAACATCCTCTAAGAGGGTAACCCAAACCCTCAGGTCTCCAGGTGGTCACTCAAAGCCAAGGAAGGAAAATTGGTGGATCTTTATGCCAGTTACAATATGTGTAGAGCAGAACTATGAAACTGTTTCAAATAGTTATCTCTAGGTTGTGCAACTGAGGGGGGGGGTAAGATAAGAAAAGCATTACTTCTCAGTTTACACCTTTTATTTATTCCCTTTTGTGTCATGGGCATGTATCACTTTTATAACTAAAAACTTTTTTGTTGTGGTAAAATATTCAGAACATACAATTTACCATTTTAACCACTGTTAAGTGTACATACAGTTCAGTGGCATTTAGCACTTTCATATTGTGGTGAAATCATTACCACCATCCATCTCAAGAACTTTTTCATCTTCTCAGATTGTGCCTGTTAAGCATGGCTGACTCTCCATTCCCCCTGCCCTCAGTCCCTGGAAACCATTGTTCTGCTCTCTGTTTTCATGAATTTACTCTAGGTACCACATGTAAGTGAGATCCTACAATATTTGGCCTTTTTGTGACTGTGTTATTTCACTTAGCGTAATGTCTTCAAGGTTCATTTGTATTGTACCATGTTTCAATATGTCATTCCTTGTTTTGGCTAGATAATATTCCTTTGTATGTATATATCACTTTTGTTTATCCATTCATCCATTAATGGACCACTTGGGTTGCTCCCACCTTTTGGCTATTGTGAATAATGTTGCTGTGAACATGGGTGTATAAATACCTATTCAATACTGAAAAATTAAGCCTGTACTTGGGGTGGGAAATCTGGGAAAAATTAATAGGGTTAACCATCATTGTGCTTTGATTATGAGGTTATTTCATTTTTCTTCATTATAAGGCCATATACTATACTTTTAACAACCATATATTACTTGAAATGAAAAATATATGTGTTTTTTAAAAGAAAGAAGCTTAAAAAAGAAAGTTAAGGTAAAACTGACCTGAGATACAGAAAAGTTAACATAAGGAAGGGAAGAAACCAAACAATATCCATGGAGTGCTTATCGTGTGTGAGTGAGCCCTTAGTGCCCTTTTTGGTGTGCCGGAATCTCCTAATAAGGATAAATATTATTAAGTAAATAAAAAGGTCATTAAGTTCAGAAAAGAAATGCCATGTGAGACAGAAACTTGCTGACCTTCATAGAACAGTGGGCATACTTGCAAACTTGCTTACCCTTGGATAGCCTAACTGGATAGGTTAAATGGGGATAATTGCAATCCATCACCAGTAGCCCCCCCAAGTCCCCATTTTCTTAGAATTCATTGCATAACTGTACAAATGTGTTTTTTACTAAATTGATTAACTTGCATGAGCTCCTCTCCCACTCCCTTCTGTTAATGTTTTAGCTTGCCGCCTCTGCTCCTCTGTAACTAGGCTTTTAGTGTCTGATGCCCTCAGGTCCCTAAGTGTCTCTTCATCTCTAATAAAAATTACTCTAAACATCTTTCCATAAAAAAAATTAATCAAAAATGGCCATTGTATAAAAATGATAAATTCACAGTTCCCTGTCTACCACTGGACAGCATGTTAGAAGGAAAGTCTCTTCCCCATCATAACAGGTACCAAATTCAGTTTCTTCCTGTTAGCATCAGAAGAACTTAACCAAAGGTGGGGCAGAATATTTAATCAGTAGATATCATCATCATCCTAAAGCCACCATCTCTTAGCTTCCAACCCAGTAATGAAAGAAAATAAGAAAAATATTAAAAATCATGAACTAAATGGAATTAAAGAATGCTTTAAGAAACTTGTCTCAAACTAAAACCTGCTAAATTCAGATCTTTCACACCTGTTAAAAGCAGTGGTCTGAACACTAATGTAACCGGCTGCCCCTTCACAGGCTGACGCAGGCCTCCTAGATGACTGACTTTGGGAACTTAGTTCTTCCTTCTCTCTATTTTCTTAACCCATCTGAATCCAGATGTAGCCAGAAAAGAAACTGATGCAAAACGGCTGCCCACATTCATTCTGCAGTTGCTAGGTGCCTTCCAGATGACTACCTGAAGATTTTAAGAATATATTAGCTTATTCAGCTGCACAGAATAAAACCCAGCAACATATACATTAGGTGGTTATAGTGTTCCAGGAATCAATCTGTGTTGGGAATATATTGGCTTAAAAAAAAAAGCCTTGCCCTCTTAGAGCTCACATTTTAGTGGGAAGAAAGAAGCAATAAATAAAACATAAAATATGTCAAAAGCGATGAAAAAAGTGTTAAAGGGAAAAAACGGGAGGGATAGGGAATGCTGTGGTAGGGGAGAATGGCTATTTTTAATAGAAGGATAAGAAAACATTCACTGAGAAAATAACATTTGAGCAAAGACCAGAATGAAAAGGAACAAATCCTACAAATACCTGGGGAAGAGCTTTCCAAGCAGAAAACAGTAGTTGCAAGTCCCTGAAGTGGCAGCCTGCCTAGAATGTTCAAGAAACAGCAAAGAGGTGAGGGTCACGGGGCAGAGTGAGGAGTTCATCACAAAACTGTCTCCCTTTCACTCCTTCTCTGGGGAGTTTGAATATTCCATCAGAAGAATTTCTTCCTTAGGAATCAAAACTTCTCTGTGGGTTAAAAAACTTCCAGGTCACTAAAGAGGAGGGCCTCAAGTCCATGTCAGGGCATGATCAAGCTCTGCTGAAACAAATGGGCAACGAAACAAAATATGAGGCTTAGCTTGTCCATACAAGGAGAATACACTTACATGGGTCAAATTCACTGCTGAACTAAGAGGAGGAAGAGAACATTTATTGAACACCATAAACCAGACACAACTGAGCTTACTACCATGGGTTTTATGGGCATCAAATAATCCCACAGAGCTTATATTAGCCCCCATTTTGCTGATGAGAAAAATTAGAATGACAGCAGTTAAAAGATAGCTAATAAGTAGAATCAACATTTGAACTCATCTGATTGACTAAGTTTTTGCTTTTCCTTCCGTAACAAGCTGCTATCAAGTCCTCAAGAGGTTCTTGAGTCCACAGCCATTTACTACATGAGAAGATTCCCCAGTGAAGAGAGTTATGAAATGCTAATAATGAATTATTTCAGATGAATGAAGCTTTATCTGGTCTCACTTGATGCCCTACTATAAGTGTCCAGAGAGATTGACTGTCCAAGATCAAATGGTTATTGTGTGGCAGAGTTATGAGGCCTCACAGAGAGTGGACTGTGTCCAGGAAGTCCTGAAACCTCTGTATTTGTTTCCTCATCTGCAAAATAGAGGGTCTCATATAATAGTTAAATGAGGATTAATACAATAAACACACCATGATTTCCATGATTTATATCTCACCTCTATAACATGATAATTGTTACTGTTAGTCATGTTTCTAAAGTAGAGAAACAGACACGGAGAGACAGTCTATAACATGACCTGCCCCCCGCCCCCCCCTCCCCTCCCACTACCATTAAGTCAAACTGGGCCCACAGTGAGCAATCCCGGGCAGCCTATGCCGGGACTTTTCTCTGGGTCCCATCTTGGCTCTCTTCGCCCTTCTTTTTTTTTTTAATTTTTTTATTAAGGTATTATTGATATACACTCTTACGAAGGTTTCACATGAAAAAACAATGTGGTTACTACATTTACCCATATTATCAAGTCCCCACCCATACCCCAAATGCAGTCAGTGTCTTTCAGTGTAGTAAGATGCCACAGATTCACTGTTTGCCTTCTCTGTGCTACACTGTTTTCCCGGTGACCCCCCCACACCATGTGTACTAAACATAATACCCCTCAATCCCCTTTTCACTCCCCCCCACCCACCCTCCCTCACCCCTCCCCTTTGTAACCACTGGTCCCTTCTTGGAGTCTGTGAGTCTGCTGCTGTTTTGTTCCTTCAGTTTTGCTTCATCGTTATACTCTACAAATGAGGGCAATCATTTGGCACTTGTCTTTCTCCACCTGGCTTATTTCCCTGAGCTCTTTGTCCTTCTTGGTGTGAGAGGGTGTGTTCATTGGCTATTGCCACAGAAATGATGTGTAAAAAACCACCCTAAAACATGGTTTGCAATTCAGCTCTATTCCAGTGGCCAAAGCAAATCACATAGCCAAGCCCAACATCAAAAGTGGGAGGGGTGGGAGTAATCTAAGGGGAAACGAGTTTTACCAATTCAAGTTTCCCCATGTTCCAATACTCGTCCCTGGCTTCTCCCTCACCGTGAAGTTGAGACAATGTGCCTATAGCCCAGTGAGAAGATATCATTTAATCTGCATGTTTAGAGACTGCTTGAGCTTTTAGGTTGTGCAGATCTAAAGGATCCCAGACTCACCCAAAGGTAAAGAAAACAGGATCCAGCCTTGCAACTGAGGGTAAAGTAGAAAGAATGAGCTGCAGGTGACTGGGAAAACCCATGGCACTGATTTGAAAATGATACAGGTGAGAATGTTGGGTGTGAATAAATTCCACTGAATTCTTACACGTACATTCTTGACATGAAAGGGACTGAGCTAGAGTAGCAATGATGAATCCCTGCAGTTAAGTTTCCAGTTTTCTCCTTGGAGTAACTGGCCAGGATTAGGGAAGGAACCTGATCTGAAACAGAAGTTTAAGTTATCAGATTCTTCACAAGTCCAGGTTTTCCAGAACTTCTCACAAATAGCATTTCCAAGCATGTAAGTCTGAAAACAAGGGCTACATACATGCTATTTTAAATAATTCAAGAGCTTTTACCCTAAAGAAATGGGTAAAACATCACTATACCTAGCCTCCCATTCCTTATTCTGTTTCACTAAAGCATCTCCATGTGAGAAACCATCTCTCGTGCATCCTACTCATTTGTGAAAGGACTGATTTTGCCTTAATTTTTGTTGAGAGAAGAGCAGAAGACAGATACATCTCAAAGGATTTCTTTCAGACTTGAAATCCAGATGTTACTTCTTTGGTCTCCAGTTTTGCAGTGAAATACCCTGCCTGATAACAGCTTCCTCCCTCAGGCTGCCTTTGGGATGCAGTTCTGTGGGAAAGAAACGGATATTCTGTACCTCTCTCCCTTTCACCAAAGGAACAGAGACCCTGGGTGTTTCAGGCCACTTCTGGCAGTATCTCTCAGCATTAAAAAAGGCCCTGCTTTGTGAAATACGGCAGGGTGTGAGTGAACTGGAAATAGCCTGCAGTTTTCCTGAAGTACTGCCCCCTTGAGGGGGCTTGTTGTTTGTCCTCTCAGAAATTGTGATCTATCGCCACCTGGTGGTCCCCCTGTCTTCGCGTTTGAAATAGCAAAGCATTGGACTTAAAATTTGATTTGCAAATACAAATCACTCTGTCCTCCTTGATTAATTTCTTTAATATTAGACTATTTTCATCTTCTGACTATCAAGAAGAAAGGGGCCGTTTGAAGATTATCTGAGGAACTCGGCTCGGTTCGTTAGGAGAAAAGGTTGTAATTTCCGGAGCCCTCTCCACCAGCATTCTGGCTGGAATTCTGCCTGCCTCGCCACCCTTTTAACCCTTTCCAGTCTTCCACCAAGTGAGTATGATGTGCTCGACCTAGCCTTGGTCCCCAAAGAAAGTCCACAATGATTTGGGGAACCGTTTAAAGCACACAAAAGCACCGAATAAATCTTAGCTCTGACTTAAGAAAAACCGAGTGTGAGGTTAACAACGCTTCCCACAGCCCTCGTCTCAGGAGACAGACATTTAAACGGTGAGCACTGCCATTTTTTCTCTCTTTTTGTTTGGTCATAAATTAGATACTTGAAATAGACCTTAAAGAGCCATCTGAAATGAACCAACACCATGGCTCTAAATTACCTTTCCTGGAGGCTAAAAATGCTAAATGCGTCAAAGAAAAAGAAATGACTGACGTTTCTTATTTACTCATCTTGACGTGGACCATATTTTACGCATAAAAATCTCCCCAGTAGCCTGCTTGGGCGCCCCTTCCACGCTTTACTCACCTCCCTCCACTACCTTTTTTCCTTTGCTGAAAGGCTCAGCTCCAAATCGAGTTGGAATATCGTTAAACCTTCCTGGGAAAGGGTACTGTGTGTGGAGGGTCGTGTTCCCAAGTCCCCAGCCATCGTTGACCTAAAAGGAAGGTTGTCCTAGGCAGACAGGATTGAGTAGCCTGCTGCAGGCTTGCCAACTCCTAACCCCGGGAGAGACCTGAGGGGTCGCTCTCGCCCACTTTCTTCCTCTGTGCGGTTTGTTCTCGTTTCTTCAAAGCACTAAACCTGAGATCAAATGTAAACGGAACAGCTGGGCGGACACCACTCCCTTCCGGGCCACGCCTCACCACTGGTTCGAGTCCCTGGAGAGGATAGCTCTTTCCACCCCCATTATCCAAAGCATCTTCCTTGGAGAGTAATAAAAGATAAAAAGAAGAGTGAAAAACACAAACAGAAATACAGATTCCAAATGTTCTGAGGAGCCAAACAAACAAACAAACCCATAACCACCTTCAATGCAAATTCTTTCCTGGCAAAGAGGAAGGGGTGAGATACTGCATCACCCCCGACCCTTGAACAAACACAGCAGTTACTGCCGGGAAGGAGGTGGGCCGGGGGCGAGCGGCGGGGGTTGGTGAAGCCCACTAAAGGGAGGAAGGATTAAAGAACTGAAAGGCAGGCGCTGTCCTCGGTGCTGAAAGAGCCGAGCCCTGCCTCCTACCCGGATGTGCTGGAACTCAATGGCATTCCAAACCTTCCCTAACGTAACTGAGTCCATTTCTAGGTTGGAATAGTAGATAACTAGAAATTAAATCAAAGCCGAAGTCTCCAAGCCTATTATTACTCTATCCGCCTAACTAGAACGTCAACTCCATGAGTGCGGAGATAATATAAGTGGCTGGGATGCTCCATGAGAACAGTGCCTGACACATAGTAGGTGATTAATAAATATTCGCTTAATTAATTAATGACTAACACTTAAACATTTTTAAATTAAGGATGGGATTTAATTCCTCCCCTCGCTCTACATAAAGGAGAAATGGAGGCGTGTCCTCGTAGCTGAATGGGCTCAGCTTTAATTTGCAATACTTAGTCTTGTAGGACATTTGTTATTTAACAAGATAATTTTTTTCGCTAAAACGTTAAGAATGAGAGTTTTGGGCACAGGGGTCAGAAGAGAGTAGTTGGAAATTTCTCAGTCTGATGCCACAGGTGAAGATAAACGAATCTTCCTTTCCGGGAAATCTCGAATCTTAGGAGTAGGCTGAGGAGACAGGGTGTGCAGGGGTCTACCTGGGACAGCGGACCCCGAGGGGCACCGGGATTTGTTGCCTCCTCCAGCCCATCTCCGTCCCTGCGCGTCTTGAATGATTTGGCACTGACACTGGGCCCAATGACCGATGCAACCAACCATTTTAGGGACGCACGAGGAGGGTGCGTGGGTGGAATTCTGAGCCTCACCTCGCAGTAAACCGCGCATTTCAAGTGTTGAAAAGCTACGCGGTGCAAGGTGTGAAGGGACGTTTCCTGTACTAGCACAGAGCTCTAGAGCCCAGAGCTGCAGTTAACGCATGTACGCTGTTCAGGACGCTTCTGTGTCCTTAAAAAGTACTCGAGCTTTTATTGTAAGGTGGAGAGAGGGCGACAGTATTTTCTTCAGTATCAAGGTCAACGCAGTTATTTCAAACCCCACAGCGAGATCCCCTCTTACTGTCAGGCTTTATCTTCTTAGGCAGATTCTTCGATGTCCCTTACAGAATTCTTGGCGATTTGTTAAGATTTTCTACATCCCCATTGCGTCGTGGAGAAAGGCGCTGGACAGTCAGAAAGAAGGGATCAGCAAGCCGGCAGACATGTCCATAAACAACCCCTGCCTGCTGCACCGAAACAGGAAAAAAATCACTGTGAAAACGCCTAAAGGAACCACTGGCTGCATGGTATCCTTCACACATACACACACAGGTAAACTGCGTCTTGCCCTAAAGAATAAGAAACTGAAGTAGAGGATAGAGGAGAACAAAAATTACCAGCCAGGTGGCTGAGGGATGGCTTGAAGGGGCAGAGGAGTAACAAACGGAGCCGGACAGCCCCTCCAGGCGTTGGCTCCAGCGCAGGGGAAAGACCTGGGGAGGCCAGGACCTCTCGGTCTCTGGGCGCCTGGCGCCCTCTGGTGGAACTTTTCTATGAACGCCTTTTTACGAGGAGGGGCTTTTCCAAAAGCAGGAATTAAATATTCCTATATATTGCAAAGGGAGAATCTTTAAAAAGTGCGAAATCGAAGGGGGAGTAAAGGGAGTTGGCTAAGAGAGGCAGGGCCGGTCCACTCCCCCTCCCCAGTCCCCCAGGGGCTACCTCTTGTGCACTAGAATCCCCGGTGTGGAGCAGCGCTCCTGCGTGTTATCAACCTTCAGATGCGATCAATCAGGAGGACTTCTTTCCCCATCACCAAGAGGACCAAAGCCAGGCCCTCTTCTCTGCCGGAGACAGCGGGTTTTGTGCTCCGGTGCGGTATTTTGGGGAGGCCAGGAGCTGGAGGAGGACACCGAAGTGAAAAAGGGACGGAGGGGCTCCGGGGTCTCAGTGTTCTCCCTTCTTGGATGTCTCCTTTCCCTTTACACCAATCCTGGTTCAGGGGAGCCAGCGAGGACACGGCCCAGAGCGCACTTTTGATCAAGGAAGAGTCGCAGACCTGGGGGAATCGCGGGTAAAGAAATTGAGGCAAAGCTTTTGCTCTTCAACAAGACATGGGAGGGGGAGGGAAAGGCGG
The DNA here is from genome assembly GCA_032199065.1 of Smutsia gigantea. Taxonomy (NCBI): domain Eukaryota; kingdom Metazoa; phylum Chordata; class Mammalia; order Pholidota; family Manidae; genus Smutsia; species Smutsia gigantea. Next base: position 44,229 of record JAVSCE010018136.1, on the reverse strand, counting down.
TAGGAAAGAAGAACCGCTCAGCAAGGCAGAATTTCTTCATGGGAATTTTCTTTTCCCGTGTCTTACTCGACATTCTGCCTGTTTCAAAAAATAGACTTGTGTTGAGTACCTTTTCTTTTTCCGGGTTCAAAACCGTGATGTGGGTTTATAATTACCCTTTAAAGCTCCAGAGCAGATCAGGCACCTGCAAAGGAGCCTCGCGGTTCTGCCGAATAGCTGCCCGCGCGAGCAGCAGCCTCGTGATTCCCCCGCCGAGCAGGTCCCGCCTCCCCACTCCGCCCCCGCCTCCCCCGAGGCCAAGCAGCCGCTTCTCCCGAGCGCTCTCTTCTCCTGGCGCTCGCGTGCGGGACATTTCTGGTGGGAGCGAGGCGGCAGCTGGAGGTGACACCGGGGAGATCACGCCTGTGGCACGGCCGGGCGGAGCCGAGCGGATCGCCAGGCGCTGCGCAGAGGAGCGGCAGGAGCGCCCGGCTTGCTGTCGCCGAGCCACGGGGGTAAGCGCGCTGCTGCCTGGACTTCCTAGTGCTCAGCCTCCGCTGTTTAACTGGTTCTTTTCACCCGCGGTTTCCCAACTCCCACCCCCGGCAACGGCCATCTACCCTCCGGAACAGAGTGCACTCCGCTCGCCTCGGTTCTGGCTCTTGCCGGTGCGCCGCGCAGGGCCACTGGCGCTAGCACCCATCCTATCCCCACCAGCGAGACTCACGCCCCGGAGACGCACAAGACTGAAGCTCCAGCTGAAGTTGAACGAGAACGAGTTTCCCCCGTTTTCCTGGCTGCTAGTGCCTTTCACACTAAAGGGCTCCTGGGCAGCAGCAGAAAACGCAACTCCGAGCGGTAACCTGTTACTTCCCCAGGAGCCTCCTTCTACGCTCTGCCGGGGTTGCTGTGCGAGTGCGCGCGCGGGGTGTAGGTGTGAGATTTTTAGGGAGGGTGTGGAGGCGGTGGCCGGCAGGTACTACTCTTCCTGGTCTTAGAACTACCCAGATTGGCCCGCACTATGTCCCGGGGCCCTCGGACGCTAACGCGCCAGAGCTGAGCGCCGAGTAGGGTCGTTGCGCACCGACCCTTGTGTGCCGCCTCTCGTGCTCTGGAGGCAAGTTCGTGTCCCCGGTTATGCCCCCGCTTGCTTGCCTCCCTTACCCTCTCCGGGTCTGTATGGCGAGAAATCCAGGGGCCTCAGAGAGTTGGGTGAAGGGGAAACATAAAAACCTGGGCTAAGCCTCCTCCTAGGCTTCGAGATGACTCAACGCAGGGGTGGGACAAAAAGGAGGCGAGCAAGGTTCCGACCGCTGCTTCCTGGCCGTCTGGAGCGCAAGGTGACTGTAGCTCTGTCCCAGCCAAGCCCGAGGGAGAATGGAAAGATATGGACCCTTTTTTCCTCTCACCCTGCTTCACCAAAGTTACGGGCCCCCAAAGCAGTTAGCCTCCTTCTTTCCAGGGAATTAGCCAGACACAACAACGGGAACCAGACACCGAACCAGACGTGCCCGCCCTGTGCGCCTCCCTCCCCCCCACCCCTCCCGCCTGCCCGCCTGCCGGCTGCTGAGAGCCCAATGGGGCTTGTCCGGGCTCGGGGGGAAAATCGCGCACCGAGCCTCCCGTGCTCTCCTAGTCCAGTCCTACGCACCCACACTGGCCTTGGGCTCCCCTAGACCCAGCGCTGCGCTCTGGGTCGCCCCGCTCCGCCGCACGACTGGAAAGCCGCCGCGGGCTACGTTGCCGGCGCCCCGGTCCCAGAGCTCACGCAAACGTCTCCTCCTCCCTGCCGAAGCACCCAGACTCAGCCGACTGGCTGCCCTTCCTTCCGCCTCTCTCTCCCGAGCCCAGACTTAAGGGGGAGCGTCCGCGCACCCGGCTCAATCACCTCCCGTGTGCCGGACCCCGGACATCCTCTCCGCACAGCTCTCGTTTCTCTTTGCAGCCTATTTCTGCGCCCGACTGGCCGAAGACCCCGGACAGCAGAGGCCCGGTACGACCCAGCTGATGGCGTCTTCTATCCCTTCTTCGTCTGCAACCTCCTCGAACGCGGGAGCGGACCCCAACACTACCAACCTGCGCCCCACAAGTAGGTCCTGCCCCAGTTTCCTATCAAATGGGCTGCGGAGAAGAGGAGGGCGCTGGGGCGTGAGAAGGCTGCGCTGGCGGAGAGACGGGGGCGGGGGGAGCACTGAGATGATGGAGGCTGGAAACAAATGGGGCCCTGACCTGAGTTCCGGACAGAGGTCGTTCGACTGCCGCGGACGCTAGGTGATTCCGGGGCGCTGGAAAATGGGGACCGCAGGGTTCGAGCGGTGGCGATAGTTGGCTTCGCTGCGGGGGAGGGACGGGTGGGAAGAGTGCTGTTTTTGTGTTGTGTGTGGTTTCTTTGCTTGGTGGGACGACGGGTGTAAGAGCAGGCAGGGTGTGAAGAGCCGGGAGTCAAAGCAGGAAGAGCCTTTTCTGTCTCCGGCTTTCACAGACGAGATCTGACCCCCTCCTCTCTGCCCCCTTGCGTTGTGCTCGAAGTCTATAATCAGAGGAAATTTCGACGTTAATTGCAGCTTTTAGAAAACTCGGGGGCCCTAATTGCCCCAGATTTGCGTCGTGCTATTGATGACGGAGGGAGAAGCCAGAGGCGAGAAAGGTGCACAGAACTGTATGAGACTGAGCCTCGACATTTCAGGCAATTAATTACATCTCAGAGACAAAAAAAAAAAGAGAGTGGAGAGAGGTGGGGAATCAGAAGCGGACAAGAAGGTTTGCCAGGACGGGAGGAGAGAGCACCCCTTTCTTTTCTCCCGGAGAGGAGATGTGTCAGCAACTGACGGGTCCCAGAGGAAGAGGCAGAAAAGGCAAAGCAGATGAAAAGAGAGAGGGAAACATGATTTTCCACCCCCAGCCCAGTGCGTTCTTCAACCCACTTCCAGAATTTGACTTTAATTCAGATTGATTTCCTACCTTTCTAGAGGTGTGGCGATGAGGGAATTATTTCTCTTTTCCAATTTGGATTGAAATGCACTCCCTCCTCTCCAAAATCTATCAGCTCCAGATAGTAACGGCCCCAGAATTTCTATATAAGAGGGGCTTAGGAATAAAGTGGTTTAGGAAGAGAGCTTGTTACTGCGCTTTCACGGCATAAGCTTGAGAAAACGTCAATTGTTCCCATCGACGAAAATGGGAATGTTAGCAGGTGAGGCCCCTTTCCAACTCCTGGGCGCTGCTCCTGGCTTCCGGAAGGCCTTGTCTTCTGTTCTTAGGCTGCGTTCCAGTTCCCTTTGCAGCTTCCTCTCTCCGTCCCCACCCACCAGGCAAGCTACAATTAACCACACAACAAAGAGGGACTCGGGAGAGCCGCCGGCCCTGGTGGCACATGAGCCGGGCACTGGCCACATTGCTGGCCGGAACAGGCAGGGAGGAACACGAGGCCGCGCGCCTTTGTCTTTTGCTCTGGCCCTGATGGATTTCTTTTCCCTTCTCTCTACGTTTCCGGCACCTTTTTTGCTGCCTGGCGGATGAGCGGCCCTTGTGTTCACCCACCCTTGCTTGAGTTCTGTCCTCTGCTGCAGATCCGCGCTCCCACTAGTCAGCGGCAGCGGTTGGTGGAACGCATATTCCCAACCCCAGGTCTCAGACCCAGTAGAGGCGCTGAGCTGAGTTCGCACTTGTCCTAGCGCGTCAGGAAGCCGCCGAGGCAGGGGAGGGGTTGGGGGGAAGAGATAGTAGAGGACCCGTATGGGAAGAGCATGCAGCACCTGGCCAGAGAATGCCACCGTCCATTCCATACAGTACATTTGCGGCGTGAGCATCCCACGCTGCAGGCTCTCTCCCTCCCTTGCAGGCACACCTTCGCCCGTCCGGCTGGCTCTGCTTCTCTGTCCTTCGAAGATCCCCTGGGAAGTGGCCCTGCTCAATCCGCACAATCTAACTCTGCTCCAGCGACCCCTCTTCTTGCACTCCGCCACTCCATCTTCCCTACCCGCACTACATCAAAGGGGCTCTCTCACTTGCTCTCCCCATCTCGCTTTCCCTTTCTTTCACTGTAATGCCCAACTCTGAAAGTCAGTGCAATGGGTCTGAACTCCAGCGCCCCAGCTGAGTGATCTTGGAAAACTCGCTTAACCTCTTTGATCCTCAGTGTTTTCATTTGTAAAATGAGTCTTAGATTAGCACTCTTCTTGCTTCTTCATAGGCCTGTGATGAGGAGTAGCTGAGAGGGAGTTTAAAATGAAAGCATTTTATCAGGTGGAGATAGCGCGTTACTGCCGGCTATTATTATTAGGGTTTTGCTTTCACACCGATTCCCTGTCTGTCGCAGGAATGCATCTGTGACACTGTCTCACTGATGTCGGGCTATTTCTTCTACCCGCTGAGGCTCTGCTGTGCCTCGAGTTTAATGGATGTCACTCTCCTTATCGCAGCCAACACTCGCGCCGGGCTGAATTCAGGCACCTGCCAGGGTGGGGTGGGGGATGGGAGTGATCGGAGGCGCCTTGCTTTGAGGAATCTGAGAGCTCTATTGCGTTAGGCCCACCACACAGTCCCTCTCTCGGGCTCCCCCTGCTCCTTGCTGGAAACTGAACACCGAGGGTAGGATAGACCGTGAGGAGTTTGAGGACAGCGTGGTAAAGAAGGAAAATAACGGCAGTGCCTGGGTACGCGATTCGGACTCAAAGGAAAGGTGCCCGATTCCCTTCCCCTTCGCCTTCTCCAGACCCGACACGTCCGAGGGAAGGCTTAATGAGGGGCAGGTTGGGATGAGGGGGCCGGAGATGAGGACCGGAGGCTCACTATTGTTTCCCGACTCGCGGGTCCGACTGAAGAGCAGCCATGCGAGCCAGATCATCTAGTCAAATACTATTTTTCACCCAATTAATTCTTGAACTCTTTGGCGACCCCATTTCATGCCAGTTTATTTTAAGCTGCCACTCGGCTGGAGACCCGCCAAGAAATTATGAGACGTTTTGGTCCCAGATGTCTCTGTGTTCCCTTTCCGGGCTGCTGCGGCCGCCCTTGGAGTCTGTGGGGCGGAGACCAAGGGGCAGCCTGGAGGGTGGGTGCTGGGCAACTCGGGCAGCGGGGTCTGGCCCTTTGCACTTGGGGTCACCCCTGTCCCACTCCTGCCCCTCCTCCGGGACTCCCCCGCCGGGGTCGTTTGGAAGCCCGGCTGATCGAAGAGCGCGTAGCCTCTCAGAGACGCCGTCTGCACCTGAAGACGGGAGTAGTAAAGGACTGTGACAGAGACTTGGAGGGCGGGAGTCTGCCCGTGGGCCCATAGATCTGGCTCCTTGCTCCTTTCAGGAGAGCGCTTTTAAAGACCTGCTTCCTCCCCAGAAAATCTTTGCCCTTTACCGGGTACCCCACGGTCCGAGCCTCACTGATCGCACCACTTTGCCTTCTAGCATATGACACCTGGTGCGGCGTGGCTCATGGATGCACCAGAAAACTGGGGCTCAAGATCTGCGGTAAGTCAAAGGGCCCGGCAGGGCGGTGAGGTGCGCGGACTTTGAGGTTTTGGGAGAGTGGGACGCACGCTCAAGACGATGTGGCTCTTGGATCTGGTTTTCTAGTGTACCTACAGCCCCGACGCCCTGCAGACTCTCCTGCACGGGTCTTAACCTTACTTAGCCCTCCCCTGACCCGGCCAGAAGGGACCATTGCGCCTGGAGCGCTGGACAGCTAGAGACAGCGGGGCTCCTGTCTGGGCGCGCGTGAGCACAGCGCCCCCGGGCGGCAGCCCTGCTCTTCTTGCCCCACTTCCGCAGACAGTTCCGACCCTTGTGCTGACCTACATCTCCAGAATCGTGTAGAAAAGATGAATTGGTCGGGCCTTCCTGGGGAACAGGCCTAAGGCGCCATATCTGCCTAAGGTAGTGACTGGCAAGTCGTCCGCCTTCCCTTCCCACCATCGAAAGTTGAAAGTGGCCTCCCAGTGAGAATTTGCCCCCACAACGGATTCAGATTTCGTTCTTTGGGCCCTCCCTCCGAGGCCAAGTGAAAGGATTGCCTGCAGCCCCCCGTACATACCTGGGGAGGCGGCGCAGGCCCGGGGGTTGCCGGGCTCGTCCTTGAAGAGGAAGGAAGGGAAAAGGGGCAGGCCGGGGTCTGCAAAGGAGAAAGGAGGTGTTGGGTACGCTTTGCCAGAGAGAAGGGAAAACAGATCTGGGAGCTGGAGAGGAAAAAGAACTGCTCTCCTGACACGCCAAGGTCTGAAATGAAAACGCCCAGGGGATGTAATTTTTTTAAGGAAAAAGGAAATTTGTGCGAAGGGACACAGCTGAATGACTCCGGCTGAACAATGGGGACCTGCTTTTCTTGCTACATTTCACCGTCTAAAAAAATCTCTAGCCTTATCGGTCCAGAAAATACGGACATCCCCAGGCAGTGGGGGGAGAGGCGGGGAAGATTAACGAGGGGCTTTTTAAGGAGCCATCCCTCAGCTGCTGCGCCCGGCAGATAGCGCCCGAGCGTGCGCAGGGCCCGCCAGCCCGCCCGCCCAGCCCCCGAGCCGCGGGAGCGCGTCGGCCGGGGCACGCTCTCTGGCCCTGACCCCCCAGCTTCACCGCGTCCCGGGCCGGGCCCGAGGAGGGCGGCACTTCGGGGCCGGAGCAGGGCGAGTGGAGTGGCAGCTTCGGGAATCGCCCTCCCTTCCCGCCGCTCCGCACGGCCCCCTCCCAGCGTTGTGGGGCTCAGCGCCCCAGGTCCCGGAAGCAGCGGTTACCGCGAGGAGGGGTTGCGCAGCTCCTTACCTAGCCGTCTTCCTGGGCGGCCCTGGGCTTTGGCCCTCTCCCCGGCACGCGAGGCCCGCCAGGCCAGGCGGGGGCAGCTGGCTGCAGCCGAGCTTTGTTCTATGAATAGCCCCCTCCCCCAGCCGCCATCCCTGCTTAATGGCCCGTTTCGCGCCGGGTCCCTTCGGCGGCCGCGGCGCTCGGCTTCTGCAACCTTCATTGTCATGCGGCAGGGGAAGCAGAACTGAGCGAGCCCCGGGCGCCCGCCGCGGCCGAGGGTGAGCGGGAGGGCGAGGGGCCTGCATCCGTCCTCATACCCTCCGCCAGGTCTCCCGCCCCGGGGGGTGCCCACTGCTGCGCCGGCTGTAGGCCCTCGGAGTCCGGAGAAAGAGAAGGTCTTAACGCCCCTTCGGGAGACACACCCGAAGTGTCCCTAAGAGGTAAAGGGGCAGGAAAGAGTTGAGCCTCGCTGAGTCCGGGAGTAGGGGTCACCGAGTTTGCATCAGTTTCTCCTGAGGGAGAGCTTTGGGCATTTCCTGGCTACCATCCTCAGGGTTTCTTCTCAGTTTCTACCCCACCCGTGTCTTTAGAACACCAATTTCAGCAAAATTGCAACCCAAGTGACAGTAGAGGGCTAGTAGTCTGTTGCGGGGAAATTGCCTTTTGCTAAAATGCATGCTTTTGGGGCCACTGGTTAGGAGGCTTCATTCACATTTGGTTTGATTTTGAAAGGAAACAAAACACTAAGAGGATTTATTTTTCATACTTTGGGCCAACTCTGGCTTTCCATTTTAATCTGGTGGACGCAAAGTGCAATCTTCAGTTGTGACCTAAATCCAAAGACCTCCTCCATAACAGCTATACCCCCTCCCTTCCTCCCAGACTGTCGTGGGTCTGGAGGTCACCCTCTTGACCTGACACTGTCCAGGTTGGTTTGACCTTTCAGCTTAAGACATCAGAGGGACTTCTTCCCACCTGCAGGTACACAGCCTAGGGTGACGCCTATAAACACTTTAAGTGCCTTGCCAAGATTCAACCCCCAACCCCTTCACTGGCATCCAGGGAATGAAACTCCAAGGCAGGCGCTGAGTCTCACTAGTTGTACCCTTAGCTCTGGAGGCAGTATCTCCTGGGAGAATAATCAGGTAGAAGAAACCCAGGGTCTTGCCAGGAGGTAGAGAGTATGGGGTGGCTGTAGACATAGGGGTATGACCTAAATAGAGTTAAACAGAGAGTCAAGGAGCCTTAAATTCTGACTCTGAGTTCTGCTAACTTCCCAGTGTGTTCTTGGGCCTCCATCACTTATGTATGCAGAGATCCCAAACTGGCTGCCACTTACAGTTTCTGAGCTGTTTTATTTAGCCTGTGCAATGTGTGTGTATGTGGGTAATTTTGCATCAGGTGCCCACTGTTAAACATAGATTACATATAATCTGTATTCCTGGATTCTCTTGAAATTAAAAAGAAAGGACAGGGGAGATCTAGCAGGGTATCTTTAGCTCATAAAAATCAGAAACAGAGCCCCTTCGTCTAGGTAGATGCAATTCTATGCTATAGCTTGGTGAGTGAGAATAGGGGTATTAGGCTTTAGTCTCCACTTACCCCTTTGGCCATGTGCCCTTACGCCATGCACAACTCCCAGACCCACTTGGAAACAGCTGGCTCCAGCCAGGTGCCTTCTAATTCCCCACTCTCTCCATCCCCCACCCTTCATGGGGCTCCTTAGGCCTTTGAGTTTGGAGTCAGGAGTGAGGAACCAGCAGCAGCTCCCCACAGCCACAGGTGGAGTCATGACCGGCTTTCCTCCCACTCTCACCTTGAAGCTAGCAGAAGTGCTGCAGCCTGGCCAAAGCCTACTGCAGCGTCGGCTTTCCTCCCCTTTCTTTGCCTCTTAAGAACATTGAGCTCGGTTACCAGTTACACAGTCTTAAACTGGGTCCTCACAGCTGGGGTGTAGAACAAGAGGGTTACAGTCTGCTTCAGTTTCAGGCATCCTTGCTTCCAGGACCTACTGCTGGCCAGGAAAGTTGTCAAAGCAGTGACCTCAGTGTCATCTACCACCTGGTCATCCTCGGAGAAGCATACAGTTCTTCCAGGGCCTCTCAGGGCCCAGAGAGGCCTGAGTCACTTACCCTTCTTGAGGCTTCCAATGTTTTAGAAAACAAACACCTTCCAAGAATTGTTATTCCAGTAACAATAAACATTAAATGTTTATATTAGCAAAATAATTGGTTTTAACACAAATTATAATGCAATGGCTATTCATAACATAATTATAGGATTTATAGAGAATACTGATTCCTAGTACACTCAGGAAGTCCAGAAATGGGATGCAGATTTAAAGTTGTGTTGTAATTGTCATCTCTCAACTTTTTTAGGACACGTCTGGGAATGCCTGTGTCAAACTTCCTTCAGAGATAACATCCAAAGCCTAAACTGAAGTCCTAGGCCCTGCAGCTGCCCAGCGGAAAGACGTTTCTGAGGGGCTTAAAGATAGAGAGACTTAAGGCTTTCCCAGGGGTCAGAGATCTACAGAGCCAGAATTGAGCTGGGCAGGAACTCATCTTCATTAGGCCACAGGGATTTGGTTTCTTCAGGCTGTCAAATTCTATAGCTCACTGTTCTGGGAGCAGGAGAGCAGTCTCAGAATTCCAGAGCCAGGTAGATCCTGCATCCTGCATCCCTCCAGCAAATGAGTGCTGGCTCCTGGTTTTGCACTCTGGGGATTTAGAGGAGGAATTCAGGAAGTAGGAATAGAGGTCAGAAAGGATACAAGCCCCATGTTTACATCCAAGTATGGAGATCAATTATAGTGTATTTCCCCCTTTCTGATGTCCTTTATATGGCTTTAGTAACAAGTTTACAAGGTGCTAGGAACAATGAAAGGCCTGGTGCCTCTGCCTTCCTATTCTTTCCTCCAAAAATAGACCCCACTGCTATGTGTGGGAGGATTCTAACCCCCTCAGTCTTCCCCCGCACTCCTCCTTCTCCATCCCTCGCCGCCCAGTTGCAGTCCTGGGGAAGTAAAGCTGAGTTCGCCAGATTAATTTGCTTCTCCTTGAACCTCCTGGGACTTTCCTCCAAGCCTGCCTTGTGGTTTTGTGTGTGTGTGTGTGTGACTCCCCAAGGATCTCAGTATCTGCAAAGACAGCTTTGGGGTGACCAAGAAGCTTAGAACCTTCTTCCTCTTTTCAGTGTGTTGCATTTTGGGCTAAGATTGAGGCTGCATTGGAGATGCTGAGGGAAGGAGCTCCCGAGGGGACAGGTGGAGGTCCTGAGGCAAGGAGTGTGCTCCCAGTTGGCAGTCCCCAGCCCCTCTGGCCCAACCTGCTCCTCAGCTGCTGCTGGTGGTTGCCCTGCTCACCTCAGGCAGGAGACATTTCCAACCCTTCTGCAGGGCAGAAGGAAGGTGCTATGAATCCTGCCATGGGCTCTGAATTCATCCCCATGGAGTCTTAGGTGGCTTTTTAGTTGCATTGTGCCAGTCCCCACGTAGCAGACCACACGCTCCTGGAGGGCAGGGATCTTATTTCTTTTTCTCTGTTCCCCATCTGAATGCTTAACAGATCTTTTCCACAAATAGTTTCTCAATAAGTGTAAAATTAAATGTCAGCACACACAGATTGTAGGTCTTGTCTCTTTCCCCAACACCTTTATTCAGAGGAGGTGGCACAGGAGAAGTTGCACTTCACGTTTGAGTCAGAAAAACTACACTACATTCAACTCTGTGAATGTTACCTGGTTGTGGAGAGCGGTTGGGACAGAAGGAGCAAGAGTACAGGACAGGACTGATTGTGTTTTTGTGCCTAGTCTCCATCTAAGGCCTGAACCGGGCCTGACTCTGAAAGAAACCTTGAAAAGTTCCCTAAATTCCAGGAAGAAGTATCTCAGGAATGTAGGGAGGTCTTATCTCAAGCCAGCCACCTGGACCAGATGCCCCCAGGTGTATGTGACTTAAATGTTTGGATTGATGTCCTTGAAAAGGGCGTGTGAATCTAATTTGTAGGCAATTCATGTGTATATGAGCCATGCCAGAATAAAGCTTCTTTGCATTCTGCACCAGACAGTTTGCCCTCCTGTCGTCTTGTATATACAGCCCGATGCCCCCACTTAGGAACTGTTCGACTCCTGCCGGCAGGCCCCGGCACCTGGTGCCCAAGGAAAGCATCTTGTCCATGCTCTGCTGGGCCTCTGCTGGCCCTCCCCTCCCGCCTCTGCTGGTCCTCTCCCCGTCCTCCCTCTGGCAGCATCCTCTCTGACTGTGTCCCTTCCCTTAAAACCCCATCGTGGGTCTGATTACTGGAGTGGAAGCTGTCCAATTGACTTAATTCTGAGTTCACTGTCATGTTCGGAGAGGAGAAAGGGCTCTGCTTACTGTTGCGTGACTGGGTCCGTGGCACTGATGACACTTGGCGCTGCCCGTTCCCCGCCTGGAGGTGAGCAGTGCCAGAGCCTGTATTTGTAAAATGCAGATACTCGGCTTCTTCATAGAAGAAGCAAGAACCCTGCTTGGGGAGTCGGCCTGGCCCAGCAGCTGACCCTCCGAGACTGGGAGTTCAGTGCCCTCCTCTGACCCAGCTTCTTGTGCTACAGGCTTTTTGCAGAGAACCAACAGCCTGGAAGAGAAGAGCCGGCTTGTGAGCGTCTTCAAGGAGAGGCAGTCCTCCAAGAACCTGCTTTCCTGTGAAAACAGCAACAGGGATGGCCGCTTCCGGCGCACAGAGACGGACTTCTCCAACCTGTTTGCTCGAGGTAGTCCCTCTGCCCCCCAGCCCCAGGTTTCTCCAGCAGGTTCCTTGTTTGAGTTTCTTGACTTTTTTCTGAAATTTTACCTCTTTTACCAAACATGTTATTATTGTCTCTGAACCATCATGAAACTGCTTTTCCAACACTTGATATGATATACTCCTCGTTCCCTACTGTCCAGATCTCTGTCATTTTAGAAGCTGGATGAGGGCAGTCAATAATACAGTCAACTCTAAAGACACTTGCAGGGGCAAGTATGGCTTCATAGAATCTCAGCATCTGAAGGAATCTTGCATGTAAGAAAATCCAGTGATTTCCTTAGTTGCATTTATTCTCCAAGGCTGGGAGTAGTAACCCATTCATCCTGTGGGAAGCTGCGTGGCTAGGCCTAAGGACCAAGTGCAGTCCTGAAGCTCATTCTCCTTTTGGAGATCTTTCACTACTTACCCCCGCACTACTAGTCTCGGGAAAAGAGACACTTTCTAGTCTCTCCCAAAGTGCTCGGCGAAAACCCACCACCCTCTTCCATTAACGCCACACAGAGGCCCCACCAGAACAGTAAACGAGGCTTCAGTGAGCCTCTGAGGTAACCCAGGGAATAGACACAGAGCACCATGTACAGCCAATCTGCTCGTGAGCTATGGCTGACAGCTTCAGCTGGGGCCCCCCACAGTTGTCCTCCCTGGTTAACCCCCCAGCCTGACTCTGCCTAGCAGAGGCTAGAACCCAAAGTCACCTCCAGATATCCCAAAGTCCAAGAGCAAAAGGATGAGGTCAGGAGAGGCAGGAGTTCCCTCTCTCACCTTCCTGAGCCCCACCTTCCAGTTCTAGTTTCCTGTCTCAGGACAGCACAAAGGTCCACCCTCTTCAGAGGGACTTCAGCCTCTACCCACAGAGGCCTTACCCTCTGCCATCAATAGATCAAGCACATGATAATGCCAAACCAAAAGCCTGGTGTCTGAACCAGAGGTACAGGGACATGCCTGGTACCAGGGGAGCAAGACAGAGGCCTGCCTCACCACATATCTGGCAGGTGCTCAGTCAGTCTGCAGATGGCTAGCAGCAGTGGCAGGCTGCTCATGGCTTCTCAAAACACTGCATTCCATTTATGAACTGCCTAACTATCAGTCTGTAAAAACCCCAGAAAGTCTATGCAAAACTTCTGTGTATATGCATATGTGCATTTTTCTGGGGAGATGGTACATCAGATTCTCAACATGAATGCATATCCTGGAATGAAATTAAGCCTGTAAAGATATCATGGCTGATGTTAGGGATTTCTGGGCTGAGGAAATCCAGATATGAGTCAGGTGGTACTTACTGTTGGCTTTGCCCCCTCAGATCTGCTTCCTGCTAAGAATGGGGAAGAGCAGACTGTGCAGTTCCTACTGGAGGTCGTGGACATACTTCTCAACTATGTCCGCAAGACATTCGATCGCTCCACTAAGGTTCTGGACTTCCACCACCCACACCAGCTTCTGGAAGGCATGGAGGGGTTCAACTTGGAGCTCTCTGACCATCCCGAGTCCCTGGAGCAGATCCTGGTTGACTGCAGAGATACCCTGAAGTATGGGGTTCGTACAGGTAAGGGTGAGAGCCTGGGGGACACATGGCAGAAACTTCACCCTGTCACACTCTTACCAGTTATGAGGATATCAAATTTGCTTTGGCTTACTGATGCATGCAACCAGTCTCTGCCTCCGTCTTCACATGGCCTTCTCCCTGTGTATGTGTCCAAGTCTGTCTCTTCTTATAAGGACACCCAATCTTTGGATTAAGGCCCCCCTAATCCAGTACGACCTCATCTTAACTTGCTTACATCTGCGAAGACCCCACATCCAAAAGAAGTCATTCACAGAACTAGGGGTTAAGACTTGATCATATCTTTTTGAGGGACACAGGTCAACCCACACCTATTCTATTAGCTAGGCAAGAAAGTCACACAAGTACACACCCTTTGTATTCCACTCCAACCTGTGGGGCTTAGACAGCCTGAATCACCAAATCTTGTCGCTAAGGATGCCCTGTTGCCTCTCTTTCATGTTACCAGAACCCTCTCTAATCAGCAATCCTGGCCAAAGTGGTTACTTTCCAGCTGCCTCAAGTTCAGGGAATTTTCTGCTTCTAAGCCTAGGATTGAATCAGTGGTTTCTTTCCCTCCTGTCTTTCCCCACTGCAGCTGGGCTGTCCTGAGCACTTGCGGAGACAGATCTACAGGAACCAGCAGCCCAGGGCATACGGTCACCACAGGGGAGCCCCTGAGGCTGCAACTATAAGCCCCTTGTTCTTTTTTCTTCCTTCTTGCTCCCTCTCCTTCATTATCCCCCTTACTCTTCCTAGTCATTTGAAGACAGATTTAAGGTCAAGACCAGGGAGGTTGGTGGTGATAAAGCTGAGTAAGGCTATTGAATGTCAAAAACAAAGTGTTATAATGAAATAATGAGACTGGCCAAAGAGGCATTTTTAAATAAGGAGCCCCAAACAGCTTTTGAGGTCTGCCAATAGCACTGAAATAAGTGTAGCTTCTTTGAATAACTGCAGGATGGACAGGATGGGCAGGATGGGCAGAACTTAATTATATTATAAAGTCTGTGTTTGATTTTTATAGAAAAAGCATGCTCATCAGTTTAGCAAACCTCACCTTGATCTGATGGCTAACCTATCCCTCATGGAAATCAAGTAGTGTTATTTGGCTGGATAAAAAAAGAGTGAGAATTCTCCATGTATGTTTTAATTTGACTTGCTTTGGTCCAGTGTTTTTTATTTTCTCAGAGAGATGAGACCATATACTTTTATCATTAAAGCCCAGAATAGTCTTGTTTCCCCAAAGAAAAATACATAGATTTGTCATAATAGCAATACACATTGCCTGCAAAACTGAAGCTTCACATGGTCAGAGGAGCATGGGCCCTTATGAGTCCAGTGTATGAATCCACGGAGATATTTAGCCCACAGCCACCCATCCCTGTTCTTCAGAGCAGCTTCTAGGAGCAGGTATTTGCACTTACAGAGTTCATGATTTTCCAGGCAGGATGTAACCTTCTGCTGCCTCTCACGGTGTTGACCCTGGCAAAGTGTACTGCCGCTACCATGTAAAAACACAGCTCCTGCTTGCTAGTCTGTAATTTAATAGACACTGAAATATTAAGACAAACTCTGCAGGTAGCTATGAACAATGGGAAAAAATATATTTTAAAAAGATATTAATGCTTAGCCAAAATAATGAATTGGGTTTTAATAGTGAAAACATACTGATCTGGGTACAGTTTGTGAAGGAATGATAATGGCATTTGGAAATTTCTCTACTAATTAACAAAAGACTTCTGAAAAGGGAACCAATATATATAGTTTCTCCATGAACTGAGACAGACACTGGTCGGCCCTTAGTCAGAGTAGGTAAGCCAACTTCCTTAGTTTTTATTTTTCTAACTACTTATTATGGAAAATTTTAAACTATACAAAAATAGAACAATGTAATGAACACTATGCAGCTAACACCCAGCTTCAACTATTATCAATGCCTGCCCCTTTTGTTTCATCTGTACCCCAACCCCTACCACCCTCTATATTATAAGGAAGCAAATCCCTGACATAGTATTATTTCATCCAGACATAGTCTTCATCTTTGAGAACTCTTGTAAAAATAACCACAATATCATTGCTACATCTGAAAAAATTTAGTTCCTTAGTATCAAATTCAGTCAGCGTTCAAATTTCCAATGATTTCACGAATGTCATAAATGTTTTGTTTTATTACATTATTCATTTGAGTCAGGATCCAAGTAAGTCCCCCACATTGCAATTGCTTAATATGCCCCTTAGAAGATTTCTCCCTCTCACTCATTTTTTTCTTGAAGTTTATTTATTGAAAAACTTTACTTTGAAAAATAACATTTCTCCCCCTACCTGACTTTAGGCCATATTCTGCTCAGTACTACATCTACCTTCTCTTATTTTCACTGAATATGAAGAGTTGAAATTGAGATTTAAAGTAGGTTATTTTGTAACTTGAGAGAAATTCTGATATAAGATTTTGAGGACTTAATGGTATAGCCATAAAAGTAAGGTTTTGGATGACTTTGTGTGCTTTATATTTTAATAGACCAAGAGATTCTGTTTCACTTTTACTTGATGGCATTTGTATCAGTCTGTCTGTGTTTGTCCATCTTTTGTCTCTGCCATGCTGCGTGGTTTGGTTTTGATATATTGTCAAATAATGTGATTGCATTTTTTTTATTCAGTCCTGGTTTAAAATGAATATTTATTGTTAAAAGTTTTCAAATGGGTATTGCATGTACTTTTGGTGGCTTTCAACAAAATTGGTTATGTTGCAGGAGATCTCAGAGCATCTTTTGGTACTGAGCAAAGCAGAGTGAAGTGGATGAGTTTATTTGGAGTAGTCTACATGAATGTCTGGAATCTGGCCCCATGCTTAGGCTAAGCTTATTGTTTATACTTCTCCCTTTAATCATAAGATCGGTATCTTTTTTGAGGACTCTTGAGATGTAGGCATTGGTTCTGATATAAGAAGTCATAGTCCCTATGTTTTTCATGAGTTCCCATCACATCTGGGGAAGAATAGACATTCTCAGAGAGGGGGCTTAGACCAGGAACATTCAAACACTAGCTCTCTGACAGTTATTTCTGAGGCAAAAGTAATTTCCACTGGAAACATGCAGTTAGTGAATCTTTCTTACACCAGTTCTCTGTCACACACCCCAAATAATCTATTGCGCTGACACCTTCATGACAGCCAAGCCAAGCCTGCAGATGTAGAGTTGAGTTTTCCTGTGAACACGCCAAGTTGGCCAGAAGTTGGCAACAATTCTGAATTTGCTGAGAACAAAGTCTGTTAAAGCATACTGTGTTGCAAAGGGCTTTAGAGTTATATAGTAATGACAATTATTTTACCAACAATTCAATGAGTGAATGAAGCTGTGTCTGCCCCTGTTTCACAGAGAAGATGACAGGTCATCTCAGCAATAAATTTAGTTGAATGGCCACTTGACTATATATGGGCAAACCCCCCAGTGCTTAATATCATATTTGACTGACACAGAGACCCAGAGAGTGATTGTATGCCCTCAGCATCAGCATCAGACCTGGTACTTTCCCAGGCTAGCTTTGGTCCACAGAGCTACAAGCCCTCTCTGAGGCCTCTCCTCCATCAGTAAACCTGGATTTGGGGGTTAAAACTTTGGAATGTTAAATTAGAAGTTGAAACATGCAAGAAGAAAAGACTAGCACATCTGATTGGTAATTTAAAAAACAAATATGACAGAGGAGTTCACCTGGAAATCAACAAATAAGATATTGGAAAGATGATTAGTTTTATGACATTAGATTTTTTTTAATTACAAGCATTATGCTTTAGAAATGTAGAAATTTGGGAGACTACATGAATGCTAATGGTTGGTTTAGGGTGGGTCAACCAATATCATTCTCCAGTATCCTTGGGCAGTTCTGTTAGACAGACCATTGAGATGGAAGCCCCATCAATGTGTCTGGCCTTTTGCATTGAAGATAGCTTGAAAAAATCTGAGTTTGCCTTGATGCTTACCTGTTACTTGTCTCTCTAGGTCATCCTCGATTTTTCAACCAGCTCTCCACTGGACTGGATATCATTGGTTTAGCTGGCGAATGGCTGACATCAACTGCCAATACCAATATGTAAGTTCCACATATTATTATCATATATCAACCAGTGTACATTATATGATTTGTTGCTTTAAAAGTCCAATTCCAGTGGTTCTGTAATAATTTTATTACTGTTACTTTGATTACTTTTTCTCTTAAGAACTTTAAGGTTTATCACAGTTCTGATTTAATAGTAGATACTTGATAAACTGTTTTTGAATTGAGAAATGCAATTTAATAAGAGCACGGCCATGAGATTTAAAACTCTAGCTTTCAAAAGTTAGTGTGGAGTTTCATGTTAATAGACTCCATATCTCTTAATGATGTGTCTAAAGAGGTCATGTTTATAGAGTATGATCTTGGTCTATTTAGCATGTTGGTACTTATCGTTTAGGCCATATTTCTTTAATAGTTAAAGCTGCCATAAAGCCACAGACCAATTTGGTCAACATACTGCTTAACTAATAAATGCTAAAATGAAATTCAGATGGTAGTAATACATTATTTATTCCTCCCAAAATAACTGGTTGTTTTTCTGAATTTGACATTTTTTCCATACTTGTTTGAGTAGGCAAAGCTTTCATTTGCTTCTAAGTTCTTGTAAATGTGTATGCAACTGACTGTAAGGTCCTGGTGCAGTCACTACCTGGTAGTCTTCTTGCAAACGGCCCATAGTTTCCTACGCATACACGTGCCTTCCTTACAGACAAGGACAGGTTACAAGTTGATGGAGGGTCATCATAGCTTACTAGTACTGTCTTTTCTCTGAGCACTATGGTGTTTTACCAGTCTCTGTACACTGAAGACAATGGCACCACATTCTATAAAAGTATCCGAAGGAAAATAATAAAGCAATTTTTTTGCAGTAATTTTTAAGTAACTTCAAGAATTATATGGGTTTCAATCACTGTGGAAATATTTAGAAAATAATCCACTTTTTAAGGTCATGGTAGATTTGAAAAATGGATTTAGGTAAAAAGGTGCATTGTTTAAAATGAGAAATTCTGTTTGACATCAAGATAAAACATAAGTAATTAAAGTTCAAGGTATTCTATTTTTCTTAAATTACTACGAACAACATAACCTGAAAAGGCGCTTTAAAATTGTATATTGATTCATACAAGTTCCAAAGCTATTTAATGCTGTGACTTACAATAACTACATTCAGAAAAGTTTCTGTTAATTAAGGATTCCTGCTTTGTTTGCTAATTTAAAGCAACAATGACAGATTTTTAAAGGGAAATGTGACAGGCAAAGCCTTAGTGCTAAAAGGCATAAGAGAGTAAATTGATTGAAAATGAAAATGGTTTTCACGCTCCCTGCTTTCAAGTCATGGTTAACTTCACGGAGTGTCCGTGTTGGAGCACCAAGGCTGCAAAGGGCCGAAACGAATTGGGGTCAAAAATAAAATTGTGTAGTCTCCTTAAAAAACTCGCCTTTGCAATCTTCACTGTATGAGATAAAAATATATCAGTAAGCACTAAACATCATCATATACTAATTATAGCATAAAAAAAGACACTAATGCTTAATTGGAGCATCTCACACTAAGGAACAATTTTAATTAGAAAGTACAGCTTTTTAAAAAACTTAAATATTTGGAAAACAAAGAGAAAAACAGAGTAAAAGGTACATATCTATTAAAGTCCTGTTCTCCTATTAACATAGGCACTGAATTTACTCAGCCTTTTTAAGTGTGTATTTTGTAGGCCTCGCAGCTGTGATTTCCAAATAAAAACAGCCCAGTCTCAAGGTAAATGGAAGGAACTCACTTCTTTGAACCATTTATGAGAGGATATTCTCCTAAAGGCTTTTCCTCAACCAAAGAGATCTCACAGATTCTCCATTTTTGGTATGTGTTCATAAAATCGAAGTCCTTTACACTTCCCTGACTTCAGCTTAGCTGTGAAACACTAAAATACATTCCAACCTTCTGAGTTCAAGGCCAATTCAACTAAATGGCACATAGTAATTGCGGCTAAACTGAACAGTGGATATTTATAAAATATGATCCAATTCCAAGAGATCGATAGAGAAGGTTATTTAAAATAGTGAAATAGTTTCTGTCAGTTCTACAGACAGGACATTGTCTGAAGAAGTAATAATTTCTATTATCTAGATTGTGTTCTAAGCCAGTCTGCCTGAAGATCATGCAATGTGGCCACACTGTCAGGGGTTCAGGCGGCAGTGTGCTCCTTCGTGTCAGTAACTGGAAAGAGAGTTCAAAATAAATCTGGGAAAGAATGACAAAAAGATCTGTTTTTAGCAGAGTACGATTTAATTAGTGATGTAGTCATTTTTTGACCTGCATTATCTTTGAGTTTGGGTGGTGCTGTTAACAGAGACTAATAACTATATCCCCCAGTACAGTATTTTTGAAAGAACTACCCAGTATCTTAATTCTTGTGACAAAGTATAAGGTATATGACTGCTAGAATAGAAAAGACACGTTCATGCTTTTATACCTGCCTGTGCATATAGCTTTGAGATCTCTTCTTCCAAACAAGGATCCAGTGAGACCCAAAGAAAATTTAACAAATATTTAGTTGTCCATGACATGTTCAGGTCTTTTCTTCCAAAATAGGGCCACCAAATAACAGCTATGTGGGTTGACAGTGCCCAAGTGTAAGCAACAGCCTGCCCCCAAACACCTAACCACACATAACCCTGATGGCGTGATCTGTCCTCGCCCTGTGCTGTAAGGCTGTGATTTCAAGCTTCTAGGGCTTTATTTTTATAGAAATTACACAGGAGAAATTTTCTGTGGGAGTTGTCATTCATTTTACGCTACTAGGCAAGTCGTAGAGAGGAACATGCTATTCCTCATTTACTACCCTACTCAGAGCATAAGGAAGCTCAGAACTCTGCTTTAGTGTGAGTCCAGGAATGTCACCATCCTGCTGTTTTAAACCCTTCCTTCCAAGCCCATATTCTTATGCTTTCCCCTGAGCTTTCTGCAGGGTTAGTTTCTTGTTCTCTGGTTCTGAAATGTCATCCTGTGCTCTGACTTTAGCATCTAACCAGCTTCTTCTAATCCGTATTTGACCTCTTGACTTTATCTCTTTTCACCTATCATTTAGGGGAGTCCAGGCTGTAAGAGGGCACTCTCCTGTAGTTGTATACAAAAGGATGTGCATGTCCTCATTTTCTTCCTGGGGGGAGGGACCATAGCTTTCTTAGGATCCCCAAAGGCTTCTAGGACCCCAGTTAAGCTAAGAACCACTGCTTTAGGGTAAACTTCAAGGCCGTCTATAAGACTTTGGGTGCGGGCAGAGTCCTAGCTGCCCACATGGCCCGGAATGGGGAGACAGGGTCAGAGAAGTGTCATGTTAGCCCATTTGTAAGGCCTGGCTAAAGTGCAACAGCCATGGACCAACCTACCAGCTTCCAGGAGAGGATGTCAGGACTTAAGTCATGAATCAGGATAAGCTTGGTGTTAGCTATGGGATAACTGGTCCTTCAGGCCCAGGCAGGGGCTCGAACAGGATGCAGCTAAGCCCAACACCCAGGTGCGGGATTCATCCTAGTTAGCTTCCTCCTCAAGGTGGGGGTATGGTGTCTCAGAATATCTCTGTCCCGTCAGTACATTAAGGTGTCACATGGCAGAGAAGAGTCACTCAATAAGTATTTGTTCAATAAAACTGAAGGAAAAGTCTAGGAGTTAGGTGCCTGCCACAGATAAGGACCTGAAACAGAAGAGACCAGATAGTGTCATAGTCGGGGCCCCCCAGACTCCTCCTCCCGACTCCCGAGGATGATGGCCACATTCCTGGGCCTCGGGTAGGCCCACTGATTCATGGGCCTAAACTGAATCAACTCATGAAGTTGATAACCCATGGCATTCAGTCCTGTCTCTCCTCCATTCCCCATGTCGTTTCTGCATGGCTATCAAGCACTGACATGGCTCCAACTCAGCTTTCGTCCAATCGCTGATAAGGTTCCGATGTTATGGAGTATGATTCCACTTTTCCTTGCCTCATCCCAGAGACCTTCTCTTTTGGTATTGTGAGATTCCAGCACACACCGGCACCAGTACCTCTTCACCAAGTGAACATTTTTTGCCATTCCAACATTTCAAAAAATTAGTGACATCATTGACAACATACTTGTTGAAGAATGGTTAGAAGCACATCGTGAGTTTGCCTGTTGGTACACTCAGCAGCACAGGCTAAACCAGGAACCCTTTTCTTCTTCTTCCTTTATCAGGCCATCAGACATGAGGGAGTGTTGGTTGCCACGGTGATGGGGCTCAGAGCAGACCAAAGCATGACTGTGGCCTCCAGAGGTGATGGTGACTGGACACATGATTTCCCAGGGTCTTCCTTCTAGATTTCAAGTATCCTACCAAGGAAAATGGATATTTTGGAAACAAAATTTTCCTACCAACAGATATATCCTGAGGTCCTGAGGACCCTCCAGGATCTCTTTGTTCTCTTTTTCTACCATGTGATTAATTTGATTGCTTTTTTTCTCCATGACTAAAATTTAGTAGTTTCACCTGTGTCTTATGTACAGTTGTTATCTTATCCTTGCAAATAGCTTTTCTAAATCATTAAACCAGCAAGAATTCCCATTAGTCCTTAGCACTGGCATTCAGCCCAAACACCCTAATCAATGATAAAGTCTCTCCATATCGCTTTGGCAGAGTCTATCAAGGAATCTCTCTTCAGCAAACATGGTCTGAGCTGAGCCTACAGACTCTAATGCTTAAGAAGACCAGCAAAAAGAAGAAAGACAGAATCTGAGAATCAGTTAGTATCTTTTTGTTTTCTGGTTTAATTTTCTATGGACAGGCCTCCTTTGATTTCTCTTCAGCCCTATCCATGGTACCACAATCTTATACCAGTGCCTAGTCTGCAAGACTGTGCTTCTGTTTTGAACTGCTTTGAGAAGAACAGGCTTGATACTTTTAAATCAGCTTGTTAGAAGACAAAGGTAGCCTACCAGGATATCTGATGCCCACAGTTAGCTGTGTATGCCAGTTGACCATCTTCTTGTTATTTATAATTGGTAATTAGAAAATCATCACTTGTAATTATTCCTAACAGATATTGACTTTGGAGAATTGTAGAAACATACCTGTCCTTGGGGATTATCAGTAGAAAAACCATGTAGATAATTATATTGAGTTCTTTAAAACCTGGGTCAATATTTCCAATTATCTTCACAGTTGGCTTTCAGGTGTTTACATTGTTTTTAAAAAATAGACTTTGGCTCTGGGTTTTATAGATTCTACAGGTACGAAATTGGCAGTCAGTATTTTTAAATGTTGCAAACTAGTTTTATTTAGAACTTAGAACACATTTTTTAGTTAACATTTGCATAGTCCAATAATCTTAGAGGTAAAAGGGACCCAGGAAAATCATTTTCTTTCCTTCTGTTTCTCTGGGTGGACCGCACTTAAGATACTCCATTCAGATAAGCATCTATTTTGTTAGTGAAGAATCAGAGCATGCACCTCCACAGGCTCTCTTGGTAACCCAGGCTGGTTTCTGACACTTTATGATCAGTGAGTTAATACATTTCCAGGAAATGAATTGTTTTAGTGGTTTGAACATCTTTTTTTTAGAATCCAAGTACAAATACTAAACCAACCACCCGTGTTCCCCAAATAAATAGTTTGACTTCTTTATTTTCATTCTTTTTCTCACCACCTTTTTAGGTTTACATATGAAATTGCACCAGTGTTTGTCCTCATGGAGCAAATAACTCTTAAGAAGATGAGAGAGATAGTCGGATGGTCAAGTAAAGATGGTGATGGGATATTTTCCCCTGGTAGGTTTCTGTTCCCTTTCCCTGACTCTCCTCAAGGTTTGTAGTATAGGTCCTAGGAATCCTTGAGAAAACTAAACATAAATGTGGAAGAACCATGGCCTTAAAATATTTTTTTTTATACTCCTGCCTTCGTATCTTGTTAGGGTGAAGGCTAGCAAGAATGATACATGTGTACTGATTCACAAAGGTCATGCCTAAATCATGCTAAATAACTCAGTGTGTCGACAGCAATTTGGTTAGGCTGGGAATCAGTGAATTGAGATTATCAGTTGATCAGTTTCAACCAAAATACTACATCTATTTTGAATCTCTAGTTGATGTAGATACAATAAGAATCTTTAAAACAAGGACAGCTATTTTTGGAGATAGGAAGGAATTTGGGATGGTATGAGAGACAGGGTGCTTGTGTACAAAGGAAAGAGAAGAAATAAGAATTATAAGTGTCTAGACAGTTCAAGCTTACCACGAGTTTGCCTGTTTAGTAGATGATGCAAAAATTTGTTTGTGTTGGCCAGACGTACCAAGATAGTTACTTCAGTTCTCCTTGTGTCTTTAAATAAACATGAGTTTGAATTTATTTTGACAAACTTAGAGTTCTCAATGACTCAATAACAGGTGGGCTGTTCATTGAGGAGTATTTCCAGGCAATGGCAGTGTTTCCTTTTTAGGCTCCATTAGTCTCTTTTTTTTTCTGACTCAGAGGGCAGATTCATCATTGCTCAGTAAATAGACTGAGCAGAAGGCGGAAGCAAGAAGGCTGTAACTCACTATCTCTTTGCAGCCCCTGCGGCTGCACCTCTTATCTTTCTGTCAGGTAGGATGGGCACTGGAGTTTGTGAGTCACCTCCAGCCTAACTGCCAAGATGGCTTTGGTAATGAGTGCACTCCCAGGACGAAGGAGCCAGAGGGAAGCCCTGGCAATAGGGAAGCCAGCAAAACCTATCAGGACATTGTCCTTCCCTTTCTGACCTCCCTTGTCTCTTGAGATACCAGCTCAGCCCTTGTTGTCAGGAGCAATAATGACGGAGCTCCCACACCGCCAGTGTGTCTGTTTGCCGACAGGGGGAGCCATATCCAACATGTACAGCGTCATGGCCGCTCGCTACAAGCACTTCCCGGAAGTGAAGACAAGGGGCATGGCGGCGGTGCCCAGACTGGTCCTCTTCACCTCAGAGCACGTGAGTTGGGTGCTCTTGCTCGACGATGATGGTGTTTTCAGTAGGACTAACTTCTAACGTAAGCCTGTGTTGTTGCAGAGCCACTATTCCATAAAGAAAGCTGGGGCTGCCCTTGGCTTTGGAACCGATAACGTGATTTTGATAAAGTGCAATGAAAGGTAGGCAGGAGAGAGTGAATATTAGGTTCCTGATGTGTTAAATGTGTTCATCTGTTAAATTTGTTTTATTGTGCTTAAGGACTGACTCAGTACAGTGTGCCAAGCTGCTAATGGTCTGTTGAAAATATCCGATTAAATTACTTTTTGCTGCTGCTGAAGTTTTTTGTGTGTGAAATCTCATTGATTCTTCATTTTAATTTCTCTCTTTTTATAATAATTACAGGGGGAAGATAATTCCAGCTGATTTAGAGGCAAAAATTCTTGAAGCCAAGCAAAAGGTATGTACTTTATAGTGCATCTAAACTCTGGTGAATACAAATTTTTAAAAATACCATCTTCCTGCCCTATACAATAAAAGCCCTTAATAATGAAAGAGATCATTTTTTTGTGTTTCTAAAAATTCAATTCCCAGGTATTTGCTTATTTCCAAGTTGTGAGATGATTGATTTGGCTTTAAAACCATGTTAATATATCAATTTTTTAGAAAAAAATTCAGTCATTAAACCACTTGCCCTACATTCATTACAGCAAATAATTGGTTTAACGTACTTCAATAAATCCACTACCCAAGCATCATGAAGATACAACCTAATCTAGCTTTTCACTTGCTGCTTGTTAGGTATAATCTCATTTTAACAAATACCATTTTAGCTTAGGATTCTGTTTAGCAAAGTGCTTCTAAGCCCTGGCAGATGGCCCATGATACTTGGGGAATCCCTTCTTAGTAAGTTCTATTAAACAACAAAAAAAAATCTCCCAGACCAGATGTACCCACAAGGCATTTCCAGGTAGCTGTCAGGACATTTACCAACTCGTTGTTTTGGTTACATTCTTGTACCTTGTTCTCTAACTGTAGCTGTTTGCTGGGGTCTCAGTAGAGGGAATGGGTAGAAATGTCGCTAGGACTGAGCAAACATGGGTGGAGCTGAACTTCAAAAAACTCTAGAACTCACAAGTCTTGGCTTTATTACTCCACTTCCTCATTTCATGTTCACATCAAAATTCTACCATGTCCACTACTCATGAACATTTCAACTTTCACAGTGTTTTGACCTGTTTTAAACAATGAAACAATGCTTCAGTATAATTAATATATCAGTATACTTAGAACAACACAGCTTCTAAAACTTACAACGTCCAGATGATATTCAGAGCTACCTGCCCATCTCTTCAAATATATTACTCTTTCCTGCTTTATTGTTTGCCATAGAACTTATCACTATCAAACATACCATGTATTTTGTTTATTTAAGTTTTTTTATTGTCTGTCACTCCTCACCAGAATGTAAATTCCATGAGGACAGAAATCATCATCTTTTGTGCCCATTGCTGTATTCTTAGCATCTTCAACAGGGCCTGGTATATAAATGTCACTTAAAAAATGTGTTGAATGAATGAATGAATGAACCAAACAACAAAGAATTCCCCCATATATAGTATCTGATACCACACCAGCTTAATTGATCTCTGTTAGATATAAATGCTACCACAATTTTTCTGCTGTGTGTGGAAAGGAGAAAGGTTAAGAAGACTAATTGGCCTGTCTTTCTTACCCTATAGGGATATGTTCCTCTTTACGTGAATGCCACTGCTGGCACTACTGTTTATGGAGCTTTTGATCCGATTCAGGAGATTGCAGATATATGTGAGAAATACAACCTTTGGCTGCATGTGGATGTAAGTGCTATAACTCAGAGAGTGGCCCTGTCTTTTCCCAGGTGGAAGCAGCTCTGCTTTATGATTTGCTTCAAGCCTTTCCCAAAGCCCCAGCAGCCCTCTCGCCGCATCACATTAGTTCCACTCCTCTCTGGCCCCCAGCTGGCCCTTCCTGATGAGGACCTTCCGCAGGCTGCACGTCCTCTGGGCCTCGTCCAGTGGCTTGCAGGAAGCCAGTTGCTGTCTTCTGTGGCTCAGGCTAGAATAGGATCTCTGTTAGCTTTCCAGGAGGCTTTAGTTTGGACAAATGGCTACTGAGTGAAAAAGAACTGGTTTCAGAGGGAAAAATATACAACATGAGGTATGAAAAGTGGTCATGAATCAGGACACCCAGTTGTCTGCCTTCAGTCCAGCCATCTATGACACTTTTCCAAAAAAGAAAAAAAAAAAGAAATGTATCTGGCACATATATAGGAAAGATAAGGCAGTGTATGGAAGGTATTAACTAAAGGTTTCACCCCAAATTTTCCTCAGGAACCAAGAGGTACATTTTGACATGTGTGACTGAGAATATTTTTTCTTTTTCTCTCTCAGTTTTCTAATGGCTATAACGTCTCACAGCTGGATAATTGGGTGATCTGCCCTACTATTGAATAAATGACTAATAAAGTCTGTTCTTGTGTCATAGAACTTATCGCTATCAAACATACTACGTCTTTTGTTTATTTAAGTTTGTTTAATCCTGAGCTAGTCAGTAAACATGCATCGGGGTGCCCGCAAAAATGTCCTGCTGCTGCAGGCTCTGCGTGGGCCCTCTAAGTCCCGCTGCTGCTCCCTGGTGTTTCGGGACCCCTTGGGGGACTCAGATTGCAGGCCCCAGTCCTTCCTGTTGCTTCCAGGGCCACCCGGGCTTATCCGCGTCTGCAGCTTTCCACAGCACTGTGGGCCACTGGGTCACTCACACAGCTCCTCAGATGTTAAGCTGGAGGAACTTTTGAAGAAGTGACAAACGACAAATAATTACAATGGCCAGGGATTGAACAGTCAGTGTGGGTTCCTTTTGTCAGAGAAGCTTTTGTTTTTCACTGTTTGTATTCTCTCTCATGTTTCACTAGAGGTGTGGGGTCGCTGGTTGGGGATTCTTAAGTATCGCTGCCCCTCTCCCCTCTCCCCTCTCCTTCTCTGTCCTGACAGGCTGCCTGGGGCGGTGGGCTACTCATGTCCAGGAAGCACCGCCACAAGCTCAGCGGCATAGAGAGGTAAGGGTGGCTCAGGCCCCTCCCGCAGGCTGGGCTGCCCAGCCCACTGGTACCTCCAGCCCTCACTCCCAGCATCCCATTTCCATCTGACTAAGCTCACTTCAGTTCAGTAGGCATTCGTTGAGCACTTACTGTATGCTGCGTCCTGGGAAAGCCAAGGGTGATTGAGTCCTCAGTGAGTTCACAGTTTAGAGAGAGAGAGAAAGAGGTAAACAGTCACAGCAGAATGAGCTAAACACAGCAGGAGGTGGGCTCGCCCAGTGCCCAGGGAGGAGAGCAGGGGTTTGAAGGTGAAATGAGATTTTGCTGAGGGCACGGGAAGAGGCACAATTCATTTCACTCTTCTTTTCCATTATGATTACTGCTGGGAGAGGGCTAGGAGCCTCAGCCTACCATCCAGGTCCAGTGGGTGTTCTAAGCCAAGTACGGTTTTGCCCTGACTCCTGTATGTTAACCCAGAATGAACTCACATGGGTTCGTTTATTCACTCAGCAAATACCTCTGAGCACGGATCATGACAAGGCAGACATGGATGTGCTGCTCTGTTACCTGCCTTCAGCCCTGCCATCTATGGTACTTTTCTACCTGGTACATGTAGGAAAAATAAGGCAGTGTATGGGAAGAGTTATAAACTAGGAGATCTACCCTTCTGAAGCTTACTGTCCACTGAGTTAAAAAGATATTTAATCTGTCTCATAATAAATTAAAAGAAAGCTTGTTTAGATAACAGCATGCTGTTTTAAGCCAACGCAGTCAGAGGCCTTTCTGAGGGAGTGACATTTCAGCAGTTACTGGGATGAAGGGAAACAGGAAGCAAGGATATGTGGAAAAGTATTCCAGGTGGCGGGAAGGGCAAGTGCAAAGGCCCTGAGGTAGGGCTGTTCTTGGCAAGTCAGAGGGCCAGCAAAGAGGCCAGTGTGGCTGGAGCAGCGAGAGGTGAGCCCAGATGGAGGGCGGAGAGGACGGGGAGCAGGTACCAGGGAGAATGCAGCCATGGCTCCTCTCACGGTGAGGCTTTGGCTTGAGTTTTTGTTGCCTCTTCTCTGCCTCCTCCCTTCTGGTTCAGTTTTGAAAGGCTGGTGTCAGGGTGACTGGGACTGACTCTGAAGCATAGTTACATGACCCTATATCTTGGAGGATCATATGTTGAATGTAGATGAGTCAGTCTGTACTTCAGATTTCTCAGGCAATTTTCATTTTCCATCTTTGTGGCTGGAAAACGTGAAACATTTTGCACTAGACTTTTCCCTTTCTAGCATTTTAAAGCATATATGTCTTCTGAAGGAAAAGAAATCCATATCATGTCTTACTATTTTCCATTCATAGCAGCAAAGAATCATTTACTTCAGACCTTTAGGGCATTCAAAAAAGCCCCTTAAGACAGTTCATGAGATCTCAATATAAGATTTTAATGACTTAGTGATTAATAATTATGAGAAAATTGATTAAATCCACTACCTTTTAAAAATGGCTTGCCACTGATGATTTTTAATGAGATAAACAGTTAGTCAACTTTTCTTAGAACTTTTCACAGATCTCTTTCACAAAGCTTTTCTTTATAAGCACTATGGGAAAAGTACTTTGGGCCTTTCTCTCTTGTCCTTGAAAAACAGTGCACACCCTATAGTCAAGATGCACAAAGTGTTTTTCCCTCTAAAGGACCTAAGCAAGAAGAAGAGGCTAAAAATTCACAGCAAGGATTTCGCTTGAAGGGAGAACAGAGGCAGTATAATTCTGAGCTAATTGCTATGTCTGGGGAAAACACCCTTCAAAGGTATTAAAGTGTATAGCCCAGCTGCAGGCCAGGAAGGAATCTGTAAACCACTGAAGCACGTTACCCACATTTTAATCATCAGACATCATCCTTAGTTGTTAGCATAATGTCCTAACCAGTGCGCTCCTGAGCTGTTTCACTACATCTGACAGAGTGATGCAGCCCCAACTGGCAATACCACGTTCATTTAGCATTTACACAAAACCGCTCAGCAGTCAAAGTCTAGAATTATCCATTTGATCCTTGCTTTTAGATGTCAGTCTTCATACTATCTCCCCAGTAGGTAGGTCAGCATCACCAGCCCATCTTACAAATAAGAGAAAGGCAGAAAGAAGCCAGGGTTTGCTGCCTACAGGGAGGCAGGCTAGTGGAGGTGGGGGGGAGCCCTCGCTGTGCCATTAGACTCCCTGGACTTGAACCTTGGCTCCAGCACTTCCCTGCTGTGTGACTTTGGGTGATGTATTTGACCCTTTTATATCTGTTTCTCCACTTAAAATAAAGGTGATAATGGTCCCTACATCATAAGGTTGTTGTGAGAAATAAGTACTATAGCACAGTTACTAGCATTTGTATTTATTAACTCATTTTATCCTTTATTCAGTTTTGTGAGATAGACACTATTCTTCCAACTTTACAGGTGGGTGAACTGAGCACAGAGGAGTTACATGACTTTCCCAAACTGGCAGAGGCCAGAGCCATGTTCAGACTTGGACAGTCCGGCTCCAAAGCCCGAGTTCTCAACCATGACATCATACTGATATAATGCCTATAAAGCTCTTGGAACAATAGGCCACATAAATGTTCTTCATAAATGTGAGCTATTATAAATAGCAGTTATTTAGACAAGGCAGTATGCAACTTAGCACCCTGAGACTGCCAGCAAAATATTTGTTTACCTTGACTAGTCAGTTTAGGAGACGAGGTGTCAAAAATGTGTACCAACTTAAATTGCAATGGGCGGTGTTTCCCTCAAGAGGACAGTCGCCTCTTGCTGACTCCTGTGCCTTCTCCTCAGAGGATCGTGTGCTTCTTTCAGGGCCAACTCAGTCACCTGGAACCCTCACAAGATGATGGGCGTGCTGTTGCAGTGCTCCGCTATTCTCGTCAAGGAGAAGGTCAGTACCGCCTCCACAAAGATGAGCTGGCGGCCCGCACATCCTGCAGAAGACACACGAGGAGAAAAGCATGGGGTCCTCTCACACTCCCAAGATCGACCGCCCCGCTGCCCCACCACGACTGCCGTCGCTGGTCTTCGCTGCCCTCCCACCAGCCCACAGCTGGCCCGCACCTCCCCTTGGCGGGCGCTCGGGGCCGCCCTTCCTCCATGTCAGAACACGGGGCCCTGTCAGGGGCAGACTGTGAGGGCGGGATTTCATTTCACATTCCTTCATGTTTGTGCAGACAAAAGTGAGAGAAACCGGGAGAGCCCCCCAACTCTTAACACAGTGAGGACGAACAGTGGTCACTGGAACATACTTCAGGTTCTTAGCATGAACGTGTGCTCCCAAGAGCTGGAGTAAGTTCGGTGGAACAACAACTAGTTATCAGCTCAGAGGAACAAGGATCGTTGGCCAAAAAGCCTCTGTAAATGAGATAGTCTATTCCCTTCCTCAGGCATCTAGTAATGGCCCCTGCCTTTGAAAGCACTGTAGTTCCGGACCACTTTGGTACTCCGAGACATTCCAATAAGCCTAGCTCCAGCCAGTAGGAGCCAGAACCTGCACAAGATCCCTACTCCGAAGTAGAGTGCCTGGTAACTTGATAGCACATCCTGGAAAAGACTGGAAGACTTTTGAGGGGTGCTTCTGGGGAGGAAAATTCTTCATAGCCCGAGACTGTCACACCCGCTGCAGGAAGTCTATCTTCCCAGCCCCTGCCGACTGAATGCCCGAGCACTTCCCAGTCTTGGAAACACCCCCAAATACCCACATGCATTTCCACATGCCCCTCAGAAGGACATTGAAGCTCTTGTTGTAAGCATCTGAAACAAAAGACCATTTTCTAATCAGAATGACAAAGGGAAAGGGCCAAGTGTTTCTCCAGGGGTGGTTTTAGAGAAAGGCATTTGGAACGTTCATAAAGGTGTTAGGAGGAAAATTGCATGTGACCCCAAGTCCCTCCTTCCCGCCATCCTGTTTCAAAGTCATCCATGTCTCTCACCCATGAATATAAATGCACACCTGTCTTGATTTCTGTGATAGGGTATACTGCAAGGGTGCAACCAGATGTGTGCAGGATACCTCTTCCAGCCGGACAAGCAGTATGACATCTCCTATGACACTGGGGACAAGGCAATTCAGTGTGGCCGCCACGTGGACATTTTCAAGTTCTGGCTGATGTGGAAAGCAAAGGTATGAAGGAGGGAATCCAGGACATAGAGCAGAAATGTAATTGCACAGGCTGACTGGCAACAGAGAGGCAAAGATATCTCACAGATAATTCAGGTTGTGTGTAATCAATATCGAGACAGTTGAGTTAACCGAATTTTCCTGGTCTGCAAATGAAATCACTTTATGCCTTATTTCAAATTCTCCTTCCTTCCATTCAGTCTCCTCAGTTTGAATTAGCATGAAGTTTTCTTACAACTTTCTCTTAAAACAACCAGAAAGTATGCTAAGATAAGGACTTCTACAGCAATCCTTTAGGGATGCTGAAATTACTTAGTGCAGATACAGAGAAAAAGATGAAATTACTGCATTATTCCGTGCAGAACCCTGAATTCCTTTATGAGGCCTCAAATCATGAGATATATGTGACAGTTTTAAGTTCCATTTAAATGATGGCTTTCCTATTATTTGTACTTAATACACTATTCTCAAAAATGTATACTTTATTCTGAGAAATCCTGTATCTGAGGAATGCTGTGTCTGCTTTCATCTATCTTTTGGGTTGCATTTCTATGTCTAAACTAGAAAAAAATGAAACTATTGGAATTTCCCCCAAGATATGGGTGAGGGAGAAGATTACCACTTGACTATTTGTTTCAAAAGCATTTTTATTTTTATTCAATCAAGTAAAGGTGGTTTTGATTTCACAGTTTTATATTACAACTGTTTTATTTACCTACTGTAAATTAATTTTAATAATTTTCATGTTTAAGATTGGGTCTACTAATACCAAAAAAACAAGGTTTTCCAGAAAAACATCTAGTCAAATGTTTCTTCTGTAGGAAGAATTGGATGGATTTTTTTTTCCTCATTAAGTCATTTTGTCTTAATGTAGAAATAGTCTGAATTTGGTTTCTACCACAAAATAATCATAGGTGTTTTAAGCATGTAAATAGCCATAAATTTCCACATGACAAAGAGCCCTATCATTTAGAAATATAATGACCACGTGGCCTATCTCAGTAATGTGCGTCTTTGCTTTGCCTAACCATAACCTCTTGAACTGTCTGCTGGGAGTCTGGCTCCTGGTGAATTAGTTGCTGAGGTGGGATCCTGGTGCAGGCGTTTCCCAAGTGGAAAGTATATTCAGCAGGATGTACACTCAGCAGTGACCATACATAAGCAGTGCCCTGCTTGGAGAGGCTCAGGCTCTGCCAGTGTTGGGCTTTGTCCAGGCATGTTAGCAGTCCACACGCCAGCCTTGTGCATCTGCTCTCCTTGTTAACACCAGCCCCCTCAACAACCCATACTGCTGTTATTAATCAGCCATGTTGGCTTTTGAAACTCACAGTCAACCAGTTGGTCCATAATTGGAGCCATTGCAATCTCAGGGCATGTACTGAGATCCATAGCTTCCCCATCTGCCTGCCTTCCTGTCACCAAACAGGGGCAATACCGTGTTATGTGGAAGGTAGCCTGCCTGGAAGGATGGCGACATGCTTAGCTAGGACCTATTGCCAGGGAAGGTGGGTTCTAAAGTAGTATTTTTCACTGTAGTAAAGGACCCGTTGTTTTGTTTTTTAAATTTATCATGGACCAATACAATAAAGGCAAATTGTTAGAAAAATGAAATTAAACCTTACAAAGTACAAATACCAGTTTTTGATTCAGTAGACATCAAATTACTGTGTCAAATTGCTATTAAGATTTCTTACTGCTTAACCTCAATTTCTATACTCATCTTATCATGAACTAGTTACAGTCTGTGGACTGGCCTCAGCCCATAGATGACACTGCAAGTAGCACTACCCTAAAGCAAACCAGAAATATGCTGCAGGTCCAGCTGTGAATAACTAGCAGGAAGCTAAAAAGCCCTATTAAAAATAACTGCCCAGAGACTCAAGTGTCTTCAAAAGACAGTAGGCATTTTGTTGCATACAGAGCTGTGAAGAAGCCGTACACATTTAATTAGATGACTCTTCATAATCATCTTCAAGAATACTCTGAAGTGCTTTTCCAATAGACAAGGACAACGTAGCCTTCTCAAATGCCCATCACATTGTTTCTTTCCTTAAACAGGGCACAGTGGGATTTGAAAATCAGATCAACAAATGCTTGGAACTGGCTGAATACCTCCATGCCAAGATTAAAAACAGAGACGAATTTGAGATGGTTTTTGATGGTGAGGTAAGCTGTCACCATGGACTAGATGCACAGCATTTCCAGAAAATCTATTACAGGGTGTTCCTGAAGGCTGATTTCTGCACACTGCCAGGAGCTGCTTCTGAGTTTCCATTTGTATGCACTCTTCACTTAAGTCCCTCTGTGTGTGTGAACTTTTCGTCCGGTAGCACTGAGATGACTTTTCTCCTTCTCTTCTAAAATGATGTAGCTCTTGGCCAGCCCTTTGCAGAGAAGAGGTCTTTCTTTGGCAGGTCTGAATCCTTTATCATTCTTAGATTGTGTTGAACTCTATGATAGAGTACTTCTCAGTTTCAAGAAGCTTATAGGATGGATAAATCCTCATCTCCCAAGACTGGTTCTAAAATGGGGTTGTACTTTACCTAGATTCATTATGAGGAGATAGGAGGCTAAAATCTTCTCCGCCCTGTGTTTGTATGTACAGAGCACACTGTAAAGGACTTGTCATACCAGTATTGACCGAGTGCCTGCTTTGTGTCAGGAGCTGGATTATGTAAGCAGCAACCAAAGCAGATACAGTCTCTGCCCCAAATGGACTTTTTAAAAGTTGGAATAGGAGCCTCTGTTGAAAAAAAGAAAATGCATTTATAACCCAGTATAATATGACACCTACATTCAACTTAACTCCATTTATCAAGCAACCTAAACTATGAGGAACGCACTGGAAAGTCACTAAAAAGAGAAAGAAAGGGCCCAGAGCAGTTTAAACCAACAAAACAGTGCTCATGCATTTCACCTATGGGACCTCACTCTGATCATTTACACTATTTTAAACATTCTGTCAGCAGATTAAAGACTAAGGTGATGTCTTAGGTCAGTTAGAGGCAGACACAGTGGTGGCAAACAACAACTAGGAGGGAAACGGAAAAACTACGTATCAAGAATACAGAACTCCAAAAGGGTAGGAGTCTTCAGGACAGTGACGGTAAGCAGCTCTAGGCATCTCAGTGAGCCCTGTCTTACGGTTTATGACCAGTGTTCATTATGATAATCTGAGTCATCAAGAGAAGATTCAATATCAATATAATAAACTCATAAATTTTTTAGTATCAATGAAATAAACTGTTTTGAGCATCTTCTATATATGAGGCACTACAAAATGGCAAGATAGATAATACTCTTTTTTTTTAATTACCCAAATGTATTTTTTTTTAACATTTCCATGTTTAAAGGTGGTAACTTTAGTCTTGTAGAAAACTGGTTATGGGAAACAGCTCTCTTGCCAGATATTATTGCAGACATCAGGGATTGTTCTCTCTAGTACATATGGGTTTGGGAATAGCTCTCTCTCAAGTTCTCATAAATTTCTGGGTGTTTTTTTTTTTGTATGTTTGCTTGTTTGTGAAAATCTCTGCAGCCTGAACATACAAACGTCTGTTTCTGGTATATTCCACAAAGCCTCAGGGGCGTTCCAGATAGCCCTGAGCGACGGGAAAAACTACACAGGGTATGGAATCTCTCTCTCCTTGTTTCATTTAACTTCCTACAGTTTCTTCTGCTGGTCAGAATTTTCCTCACTTTAATGTGCCTTTCTAATGGGGGAGAAATAAAGAAATAAAGACTGGGTGGTGGGAGGTGTCTTGTTACATTCTTCTTGGGTCTGGATTGTCCCCTTGCTGTGGTTCAGATACAATGAGAAACTCTGAAGTCTGTGTCCCTGTCTCAGGTTGGTGTTCCTCCTTAAAGGGGCTTTATGTATGGCAATTAAATAATACACATATTCCAAGGAACTTCCATGTTAATCTGTGTCTGTTAAAATACCTTTTACTAAGTTCAATTTTACTCTAATGCTGATTCATGCTAGTTGTTGATTCCTGTATCTTGTGTATATATTATTTATAGACATTGGTATCACATTTAATTTCTAGAATATTTCATACATCTAACTATTCAACAAATATTTGTTGAGCACAGTCTATCTTCCAGGCAGTATCCTGGGCTCTGGATTATACAGAAGCTTTAATTTGTGTTGTTGCCCATAGAGTTGTTTTGGCTTTTGATTTTATTGTCATTATTTTATGACTGACTTTCAAAATTCAGTCACACAGGACTTTCCATGGGAATTTTTGATTGGGTAGACTTAGTCATTAGATATTAGCCACTGAAGAAACTTGGATATAAACTATTTCTTTGTTTTTATGTCACTGTAAACACAAATAGTAAAAAACAAATTGCTCTTTTTTCCAACTAAGAAATGGGTTGCATTGTAAAAAAGGGAGTGGTGTTAATGTCCATCTTGAGTTTTGCTTTGTGTTTTCCATCACAAGGTGGCCCCCAAAATCAAAGCCCTGATGATGGAGTCAGGCACGACCATGGTTGGCTACCAGCCTCAGGGGGACAAGGCCAACTTCTTCCGGATGGTCATCTCGAACCCAGCTGCTGCACGGTCTGACATTGACTTCCTCATTGAGGAGATAGAGAGGCTGGGCCAGGATCTGTAATCACCCTCCACCGAACATGAGTTTATGCAAATCCCCTTTCCCCTCTGGCACCCTAGAACAACCCCTGTAAGTTGCTGAAACACATGAGGGAAAGTATAATATCCTGAAGAATATTGTTTAAACCCTACCTAAGCTTGTTATAGTTAGTAGGAAATAATGTTCTTTTTGAAAAGTTGCACATTAAAAACACAGTATATGTGTGCAGTTATATATACCTCTCTCTATATGTACGTGTAGTGCGTGTGGCTTCATTGGTAGATCAACAGCATGTCTCCCGCTCCCGCTTCACCTCTAGCGGTTACTGAGGGGCCAGACGTGCTGCAAACCAGCTTGTCCAGCAACCCTCAGGAAAGATGTTTTTCAAAATGTTGTGTTGTAGGGACCAAGGGCAGTGCTGCTGGCGGGGTTTGACCTCATTGTTGGGGCTTCTCTCCCTCCTGAGGTGATGGGTGGGTGAGAGACAGCACGAGGTGACAAGAGTCACACCCTCCCCATTATCCTGTTAGGGAAAAATGGTAGCAGAGTCATTGTTACAGGTGTACTATTGCTGTATTTTTAGAGATTAATTTGTGTAGGTTGTGTATGTTTCTGTTGTCTGACACGTGTCATGATCTCAATGACTGTTTAATTGTAGGTAAATGAAATATTTGCCTATTTATATTCAGAGATTTACCATGTTAAAGAGGTGTCTTGTATTTTCTTCCCATTTGTAATGTATCTTATTTATATATTAATGCAGTTTATGGTATTTTCGTGCATTTGTGAGCCAAAGAGAGATGATAAACAGTGAGACTTGTATTTATATTAGAGTGCCCTTAAAATAATGACTTAAGCATAAGTTTACTGTCTGTAAGAGAATTCTGTACATAGACCCTTACATATGGAAATCTCATTACTTAAAGAGCATCTGCTCTTCTATTACCCTCTCTGTCTGGCTGTATGTCTAGGGTTCTCAATGCTTTTCTAGCAACTGTTGGATAGTAACTAGATCTCTTGTAATTTTGTAGTAGTTCATGACCAATCTCTGTGACTCGCTTAGCTCAAACCTGAGGCAACATTTCTGAAGACCTTCATCTCAGATAAACTGACCAGGCTCACAACTGTTTTTGAAGAAAGGAAATTCACACTGTGCATTTTAGAGTATGCAAGAATATAAATAAATAAAAATATTCTCCATGGAGAATTTGAACAGAACTTTCTTCTGGTTTGTGTTTCACACAGAGAGAGATTTCCAATTATAGTTAACTTGGATCACCATAGCCCATTCTTTTCACTAGGTGACTTGAGGTGATTCTCAGTACCCTTATTAAAGTAGGACCCAACCCACTGTCATAGGTTCCCAGCCCCCTGATCTGTAAAATCATTATGACTGTAATTAAATAAAATTTTCAATTCAAGCCTGAAGAAAGAAAAGCTATCCCTGTTTCACATTTTCCTGTTTGCATCTTGGAGTTCTGTCCATGCAGTCAGTCAACAACTGTTTTCTTCCTTTATACAACTGTTCCAGGCACTGGGGTGACAGTGGTGTGCACGACAGACAAGTTTTCCTTCTAGTGGGGTCCTATATCAGTTGGTGTCTGTGGTATCTGAATACCTTGGAGATCACAGAATCGCTCCTTCCTGCATTTATGTTGTACAGTGGGTTTGATTCACTTTCTCAGGAAATATGCTCTGTTACTGGGTCAAGAGAGCCTGTTTGCTATGATATTCTATTAAACTGTAATAATACTATTTTACTCACTTGGAATACAAGGAGTTCCCTATTCAGCACCTGTAGGGATTAGATAAGAGGCATTTGTAATTAGCATACTGTTGTCTGTGTATCTGTGGTTGTGAACAAACTGGGCTCCATAGGGAGATGATCATAAAGTACTTTATTCTTTCTCCCACAATCCCTTCAAATCCCCTTTCTGGGCTGATTCTTTCCATACCCCTATTTGCATTCAGGCCAATCCCATAGCTTTTCTAGCCTCTGGGTCATAAGAAGGGTCTCATTTTAGCAGCTAAATGTCTACCTTAGCATGATAAGCAAGACTTCAGGTTTTTATACAATACAGTTTCTCCTCTCCCTAGATCAGGCTGCAGTCCTCCAGTGGCAGTGGCTGGTGGGGACCGGGTCAGCTTCTTTTTTATTCTTTCAGCTCATCTCTACTCCCCAGCTCTGGTTCCCCACCAGGGTCAGGCCTCGGGGGAGAGGGGGATGAAGTGAAAAAGGCACAATTTTAGGTAGCTGTAAAATTGTCATCTGGCATCAGGGCCCGTGGTCCATGAGATTTTTTTCCTTGAGGGATGCTATTTGGGGAGGAAATGGGGATTTTTTTTTTATTAACATAAAATTGAGATACAGTGAAATTCACTTTTCCAAGTACACTATGTATGCTGTTTTGTGAGTTCTGACAAATCCATTCAGTCATGTAACCTCCACCACAATCAACATCTAGAGTAGTTCTGTCATGCCAATAAATTTCCCCCATCCCTTTGTGTGCAACACCTCCCCTAGCCCCCAAGTCCTGGCAACGCGATTTGTTTTCTGTCCCTGGATTCTTGCTTTTCCCATCATGTAAATGCAGTCGTGCTGTGTGGCCCTTTCCATCTGGCTTCTTTCACATGACACAGTGCATTTGAGATTCATCCAAGATCTATCCACGTTTTTGTATCAGTTGTTCCTTTCGTTACTGTGCAGTATTCCACGTGTATGGAGGTACCAGTTTGTTTCTGCAGTTACTTCATAGAGGGAAATCTGGGTTGTTTGCAGTTTGAGGCAATTAAAACAATAATATGCAGATTTTTCTGTGAACATAGGTTTTCATTTAACTTGGGTAAATACCTAGGTGTGGGATTGCGAGATCATATGGTAAGAGTATGTTTAGCTTCGTAAGAAATTGCTAAACCATTTTCAAAGTGGCTGTACCATTTTGGATTCTTCCCAACAGTGTACAAATTTTCCAGTGGTTCTGTATTCTTGATACTTGATATTGTCAATTTAAAAAATATTTAACCATTTTTTTGACTACAGTTTTATCGACATATATATATATAGCTCAATATAATTCATTCATTTAAAGCTTACAATTCTAAATTCCCTGGCTTGTGGTATATTCACAGAGCTGTCCATCATTACCACAATTTTTTAACATTTTCATCACCCCAAAAAGAGACCTCACACCCATTAGCAGTCACTCCTCATTCCCACACATACACCCCCTCCAGCCTCTGGAAACCACTAATCTAGTTTCTGTCTTTAGGTCTGTCTTTTCTAGACACTTTATATAAGTGGAATCACACAACACGTGGTCTTTTGTGACTGGCTTTCCCTTAGCATGTTTCCAAGATTCACCCATGCTATTATAGCATTTATCAGTACTTCATTCCCTTTATTGCTGAATATTACTACTTTGTGTGAGTATACCAGTTTTATTTATCCATCTGTCAGTTAATAGACATGAAGGTTGTTTCTACTTTTTGGCTATTGTAAATAATACTACTGTGAACATTTGTGTACAAGATTTCATACAGATGCACGTTTTCATTCTAATGGTAGTATCTTGCTGTGCTTTTGATTTGCTTTTTCATGAAGCACTTCTGAAGGATCCCCTTGGGGTCTTTCCACCTCATTACCCACAAGGCAGTCAAGGTCTCTCCTCCTGCAATCACTTAGGACTCAGAATCTCAGCCTCTGCGCCTAGCAATCTGCCCTGTCCAAACCTTACATTGGGATCCCTTCCTCCAGGCAGTACTCTTGGGTGGAGTCCCTTTTATTTCAAATAAATTATATGTGAATTATATAAAGAGGCTTTGTTAAAAACCATACATGTATAGGGTAAAGAATGACAATAATATAATACTTGAGTTCCCACTCTCAGGCAAAGAAATAGAACACTGTCAGTACCACAGAGGTCTCCAACCCATCCTGAACTCTTCCTAATGATCACTGTACTGAATTTTGTGTTGATCGCTCTGTTGTTTTTCTGTATAGTTTTATCACATATATGTGAATCTTAACTGTTTACTTTCACCTGGTTTTGCTTTTATAGAAATAGAATAACAAAGAATACATATACATCCATGGCATGTCTTCATATTCAATATCATGATTTTGAAGGGCCAGAGCTAAACCATAGGCAAATTTATGCAGTTAAAAAATTTTTAAAGGCACCCCTTCCTTCAAAGATAGGCATCCCTGTGCCAGTGTGTACAGCTTGGCATGTGGAGCATGTGGTAGACTTTAGTGCCTATGGAAACCACTGCCGCAACCTGCAAGAACAGCCTTACGTGATAACCTCATGTTTTTGAGATTTGCCTTTGATCATGGTTCCAGCCAGAATTCATTCATTTTTATGGCTGTAATGCTTTTTTGTTGTCTGACTTTACTTTGGTTGATTTAGCCATCCTATTGGGTGTGTATGTAAGTTTTTTGCCTTTAGGGCCAGTGTTGTTATGAGAATTCTTGTGCTTGTTTCCTGGTACACACATGCAAAAAATTTTCAAAGGTTTATACCTAGAAGCAAAATTGCCAGGTCCTAGAGTACTTGTTAACTTCATTGAGTAAAGCAGAGAGGTCATACTAAGTCCACTTGAGCCAAGTAGTATACATGTTCCCTAACTTCACCATCTCTTGGCCTAAAATTTTTGCCACTTCGGTGAGTATGAAATAATATCTCATTTTGGTTTTAACTTTTCTTTCCCTGATTAAAAATGAGGCATCTTTTCATATTTTTATGAACTATTTGTGTTCTTTCTTATATGAAATGCCTAAATCATGCCCTTTGTCCAATTTTCAATTG
The DNA here is from genome assembly GCA_032199065.1 of Smutsia gigantea. Classification (NCBI taxonomy): domain Eukaryota; kingdom Metazoa; phylum Chordata; class Mammalia; order Pholidota; family Manidae; genus Smutsia; species Smutsia gigantea. Next base: position 3,585 of record JAVSCE010018136.1, on the reverse strand, counting down.
AGTTGTTTGTCTTTTTCTTACGATACTTAGAAGTTCTTTATGTATTCTAAGTGCTAATTATTTTTGATTATATGTTTGGCAAATATCTTCTAATTAGGGGCTTGCCTTTTCATTTGAGTAATGCTCCTTTTTGAAAATGTAAATTAATGTAGTAGAATTTATCAATATTTATCTTATGGTTTCTGCTTTTATTTAATGTCTTTCTTACAAAATTCTTCCCAATCCCAAAGTCATAAAGATACTCTCATATGTATCTTGGTTTCTAAGTTTCCTGGTTTTATTCCTTTCCTATTAAGTCTATTTAATTCATCTTGATTTTTTGTTTTGACTCATGTTCGAGAGTGAAAAGGCAATTATTAGCCCTTTACTCTTCCACGTAAATCATAGAATCAGTTCATCAAGCTCCTGCTAGAGGGAATGTTCTCACAGCCCCCACTCAGTTTTGTTTCCTCTAGGTTTTTTTGTAACTGCTCTTCATTGGATCAAAGAAGTCTCTTTTTATCCCTAGTTTGCTAAGAGTTTCTATAATAAATGAATGTTTAATTAATGTAATATTATTCATAAACTGTTTTAAGTTTTCCATGTCTTCCTGAGTCAGTTTTTGCAAGTTGTATTTTTTCAGTTTATACACATTTTTAAGTTTTCAGATTTATTGACATAAAGTTTTCCATAATTGTCTTATTTTTAAAAAATCTGTTGCATCTGTAGTTACATTCTCTGTTTTTTCCCTCCTAGTGATCATTTTTGTCTTCTTTCTTTTTTTATTGATTAATCTCAAACAGAAGTGTGTCAGTTTCGTTAAGCTATTCAGGTGTTTGCTTTGGTCAGTTCTCTGAATTGTATGATTGCTTTTTACCTCATTAATTTCTGATTCTATGTTTATTATTTCCTTCTACTTTTTTTTTCTTTTTTTAGGCTTATCTGCTCTCCTTTTTTCTGACTTCTCAAGTTCTATGCTTAGGTCATTAATTTGGAGCTTTTCATCTTTTCTAATGGAGGCATCTACAAATATATATTTCCCTGCAAACACCCCTATAGCTATGTACTACACATTTTGACCCAGAATATTGTGTTATTTGATTCTAAAAAGAGTGGAGCTGTCGATGTCTCCTTGTGGTTTAGTTTTGCTCTGTTATTAGGTATAAACAGGTTTATTCTTGTCATATCTTTATGGTGATTTAAAACTTTTATCATTATGCAGTGGCCCTCTTTGCCTTCTTTTCTATTTTGTCTGATATTAATATCTCTATGTGACATTTCTTTAGTCTTTGCCAAATATATAATTTCTCCTCTTTGAATTATAATATTTCTGTATCCTTATGTTTTTGGTGTGTCTCATCTAAATGGTTGGATTTTATCTTTCCCATCTGACCATCTCTCTCTTTTAACTAAAGGATTTCATTTATTGTGATTCCTGGTATATTTGGATTTAATTCTACTGTGTTCTTTTGTACTTTTTGTTCCACCTTTTCTGTTCTTCTTTTCTCCTTTCTTGTAAAAGATTTGGATTAATTGAGATTTGCTCTTTGTCTCTGTTGTTCTTCGATTTTATCTTGTGAGGCCATAACTGCTCGTAAGTTATACTCTGTTTTCATTGCTTATCCTAAAGATATATCGGCATGAATGCCTGACCATTTCAAAGTTAATAATTGTGCTCTCCTCATGAATCATCTAAGAACCTTAGAATACTTGTACTCTGATCATCCTCTTCCCAGTGTATACGCCATTGTTGTCCAGTATTTAAGTCTATCTTTTTTAGCCCTACAATTTGTACATTATTAATAGTTTTATTCAATAGATTTTTGCCGGGTTTGCCCACGTATTTACCACTCTCTTTGGGCCTCATTCCTTTTTACATCTCAGGCCTTCCATTTGGGTCATTTTCTTTTTCTTTAATCTACATGTGTTTGAACTTTCCCTTATTGAAACCTATTAATATCCCCTCTCTGAGAAGGGGCTCTCTAACTTTGTCTGTTTCCTGGTCACCATTTGTGAGGCTGGTTTGAATGCACAGTGATCCAGGTGATTTGCTGCCTTGAAGCTGGAACAGATAATTATTAGATAAGGCAGACTTTGTCAAACAAGAAATGTTCCAGTCACATCAAAGGCCCTACTCCTAGGCATTCTGGGGATTCTGTTATCTCTTACCAATAAGAGAAACCAGATACATGTATCAAATCTACCTGCAAGAGTCTTAAAATCCTTCAGTCTGACCAAATGATGTAAAGCAGTTTAATAAAAGGGATCTCACTGTATTTTGGGCTGAAAAATGGAATGTTTTATTATGCAAAGCTGTTTTAATATTCCAATAAGACCACCTCAAAACTTCTGATTCCCTCGGGTCTCCATAATGGGCATCTGCATTGTATGCCGGCCCAGCACCTATTCTTTCTCCTTCTGATCACATCACTCTAATTTTCCTTTGAGAGAATATCCTTTCTTCATTCTTGCCCAAAGTAATTTGGAGGGATAAGCCCACCCTCTGATTCCTGAGGTGGTCACCTGACTCAAGGGTGGCCAGCCAGGACATTCTATCCCCTGGGCCACAGGCCTGGCCCCTTGACCCTAGACAAACTGATGAGATTCCTGAGGTGAGGTCATGAAGCCTTTGACAGTAAGGATCCCCTGTAAGAAGCCTAAGCAACCTTGGCCTTGACATAACAGATGGAATAGGAGCCCTGTCTTAAAAACCTGTACTATATTCACCCTAAGATTCTTTAATAATGGCTGAGATGGTCTGGAGGGTTTTATTAGTTTCCTGTTGCTGCTGAAACTACCATAAGTTTAGTGGCTTAAAACAGTATTATTTTCTTACAGTTCTGGTGATAGAGTTGAACTCCTTCTGGAGGCTGTAGGGAAGACTCTGTTACCTTGCATTTTCCAGTTACTAGGGGCTGTCTGAATTCCTTGGCTCATAGCCCCCCTTCACATCTCCATCTTGACTCTTCTGCCTTCTTCTTTCCTTTACAAGGACCTTTTGGACTGCATTGGGCTCACCTAAATCATCCAGGATAACTCTCCATCTCAAGATCCATAATTTAGTCACATTTACAAACTCCCTTTTACTACATAAGGTAACATAATCATAGGTTTCAGGGCGTGGATGTCTTTGGGGGGCCTATACATACAATCCACCATGAATTAAATGTGCATAGGAGCCATACCTCCTGACCAAAAACTTCATCTGAGGAAAAGAGACAATGGATGATCCAAGGATAGTGAGTTGATATGAACAGGAATCTGTTAAATTCAGCATGGGATGTCTTGCTAGATTAGTTTTTGAAGAGGGAGACTTTAGATTATTCCTAAGAACTAGCACCCAAAATCTATGAAGAAGTGGTAAGAAGTTGTTTCACTATAAACTGTGAGGCATTTAGAGCACAAGTTGGCATGGCTTTGTAGCCCCATAACAGAGTGGAATTCACATGGGGTTGTTTGGGGGAACGGAGGCCAACGGCTCTGTGGAAAAGGCCATGCCTTCTGCCCGGACCTCACATTACTGCCTGGACCTCACATTACTGGATTAAATTCAGGTGGATCAAAGACTCTAGTGATGATGGCATCAAAGTGGCCAACTTCTGAGGG